>BQNB010017233.1:0-47500 GCA_026074375.1 Tanacetum coccineum
TAAGTTGCTCTCTAGATTAGGAGTAGATAGCCTCAAGTTAAAAGCTCCACACATAGCTCTTAGGGTCGACCTCGGACTTACCAGTGTCTTGAATTGATTATAGACACCAACCAAACCGTGTCAGTCTCTCGGGCTGAAAACCCCCCTTTTCCGTTAGAATTAGGATATTAGACTGACATAGGTTTAACATAGGTTTAGAATAGAATAGAATTAACATAGATTAGATAACCAAGATATTAATTAAATTGATAGATTTAACCTCGCTTTAAGTGTTTGACACCTTACTTACCACAAAACTACTATCGATCGGGTACACTGCCTGTTAAAGTGTTGTTTTTGGTTTAGTCAGCAAAATATAAATTTAAAACTTGAATCATCTTAAATATATCATACAACGACAGCACATCACATGTCCAATACTATGTTATCTCCTAATTAATAAACAATGTGATTACACCATACCTTGATTTAGTATTTAAGTCCTAGCTATTCTTAACACTTATCCACCAAAGCAAGATTAGTGTATATTCTTGTATATTATTGTATATTCTTGTATATTCTTGTATATTCTGTAATATTTGTATATCTGTATTTAATTGTTTTCTTGTATATATTCGTGTGTTTAATTTTTTGCGTATTTAATAAGTTTTCTAAGAACACTGTTTGGTCGATTTAATACGGCGTATCCACTTCCATTCGGATACGGCAGTATACAGTTCTCTGTTGCAATAACAACGTTTTCATCCCACAGATTAATACGGCGTATCCAATTTCCATTGAATATGGGTATCGATCGACTGCACAGATGAGGAAATATTTGGATATTTGCCAAAAAATTTTTCTTTATCCGGGGATAAATCCTACTGATTGTTTATCACTTGTTTCGGGTAGTGCATGACAAGGAGTTCTACGAGCGAACTATTCACACCTTACGAATAACCTGAACGAGAATTTTAATCATCAAGGAGACATTCAAGACACTAAGTCTTGGTCGAATTAAGTTCACCTGATTTCAATCTACTTACTGACCAAGAATACTCGGAGGAGAAGAAGCGGAAAAGCAATGGCGATAACAATGGAGCAAATTTTGAGCCAAGACCCGAAACAGACTATGGTTCGGGTTTGCTAGAACCTTAAAAATTGATAACAAAGATCAATTTGAACTGAAAGGACAATTTCTTAAGGAGCTTTGAGAAAACACATTTAGCGGTTCGGATAATGAGGATGCAAATGAACACATTGAGAAAGTTTTTGAAATAGTTGACTTATTCCATGTTCCTAACATCACCTGTAATCAATAATGCTCTAGAGTCTCCCTATATCCTTAACTGGAGCCGCAAGTCGTTGGCTAAGAAACGAACCAACTGGTTCGATCAAAACTTGGGAAGATCTTAAATACTAAGTTTTTGAACAAATATTGCCCCCTGGTCGAACTGCGTAGGAAAATGGATGAATCACAAATTTCAGCAAGAGTCAGATGAAACCCTTTTTCAAGCATGGGGGCGCTTTAAATAACTCTTGATGAAGTGTCCTCAATACTATTTGATTGAGATGCAGGAGGTAATTTTGTTCTATAATAGGTTAGATATTCTGACACGACAAATTCTCGATTCAAGAGGTGCCATTCCAACTAAGACTGATGAAGATGCTAAAAAGGCCATTAAGAAATGGCAGAATACTCTCAAAAATGGCATAATAGAACATCAAGAGGAAGAAGTACTTGGAGACTTCTGACGGACTGCTATACAAGCACAACTGAACAAACTAGGAAGGGAGATCAAAAAAGGTGAATGAAAAAGTTTATGCTGCTTAAGTCGGATGTGAACAATGCAAAGGACCCCATTACACCAAAGATTGCCCACAAAAAGAAGAAGGTAAAACCCTAGAAGAAGCTTACTACACGCAATTTGGTAGACCTTTTCAAGGAGGGGGATATAGAGCAACAGCTCCGGGGTACTATCAAAGGAACAACGTCAATCCTTCGTACCAAGAATGAAGGCAATCTATGGAAGATACCTTGAGAAAATTCATGAGTGAATCAGCAAAGAGACACGAAGAAAATTCAAATTTGATCAATGAAATCCGAGCTACGATAGATGCTGCCATAAGAAACCAAGGAGCATCAATTAAAACTTTAGAAATACAAATCGGGCAAATGAGCAAGGTACTACAGGAAAGAGGATTTGGAAGCCTACTAAGATCAACTAAAACAAACCCGAGAGATCAATTCAAGTCAATTTCTACCACTATTGAAGTTGATTCACACTCGATACGCCGTATTGGATCATCCCAATACGCCGTATCCACTAGACAGAACAGTACACTATTGTACAAGTTAAGACAAACGACGGTTCATTTTCCAAGTTGTTTGATATTATTACTGTAAAGAAGAGAGAGGTTTCATGGACCCAATTCATGGAAAGCTTATGGAGCTTCAACATATCAATATCACCATTCCTCAAAGGAGTGAAAGAACAAGGAGTTTCTACTTTTACCTTTCTTTATTAATGATGCTTGTTTTGACAATTTTCCCTTGTTGACTTATGGTTAGCGTTATTGTAATGCATCTCTCGACATAACTAACTTCAGGGGGATTAGGTAAATTGCTCATACAGGTTGACAGTGGAATTGGAGAAGGACTGTGGAAATATCCAAAAGGAATAGCTGAAAACATACTAGTAGGAATTGGTAAATTTACTTTCCCATTAGACTTTATAATTCTTGGATATGCCCGAGGATATCAAAGTGCCCTTGATCCTCGGAAGACCATTTTTGTCTACCGCCCGTGCTAAGATTGATGTTTTCAAAAGAAAGATTACTTTAAGAGTTGGGGAAGAAAGAATTATTTTCAAAAGTGTTAAACCTGTAGTAGTATAATTAAGAGGGTTACATGCTAGTTTAAAGAAAGAATGGAACTTGATTTAGGAGCTAGAGATTTTGGAGAGGACTTTGGTGTTAATTGATCATTAGACACTTTCTTGGAAGATTACATGAACTAATGATCTAAATGAACATTCCTGAGTCTTAGGAGGAAATCAAGGGGTGATTTGATGCCCACCATTGAGGAAGGTGAGGTAATTGAGGAATTTAGTACTAGGGATGAAGATCTTTATATTGGAATTGATGGTTACCCTAGTTATTGTGACGACGATAAGAAAATCCATATAGATTCCGCCCACAACTTAAAATTTTCATGCTGTATGAATTTGTATTTCAAACGTCCAAATTATACCCGATATTATTCGTTAATGTTAATTTCAAGAAAATTTCATAATTCAATAATGAAAATAAGATGGTGTACAAAGGGGATAATGTCGTAGGAGCCTTAATGAATGTGCCTATCTTTGTTGGAACTTTTTCTGTTATGACTGATTTTGTAGTTTTGGAAGATATGAATGCTTATCATGATGAAGAATGGGCGATATTATTGTTGGCGAACCATTCTTAAGAGAAGTTAGAATTAAAGCCAAAAACGTTTCGAAGAATAATTTAGCCCTTGTACAATGGTGATGATGAGTAACTTACCAATTGGTCGCGATTTCACATCTAAGGTTTTAAAAACTACATAATGGCAATGCATACAAAGATCCCACAATTACTGAAGGTAAGTGAAAAAGATGAGAAGAATGGGATCTCACATGCATACCAAAAGCTTAAGGGGTTCTACAAATGAGTTTTAAATCTAGGACCCGACTACATTCGAAATGCGAAGACGGAAGAATGGCTCACACGCGGGCACATTAGCGTACATGAGATGGATTAAAGAGAAGCTAAAGAAAAGTCTAACTTAAAGACTTCGTTGTAAAAAAAAGTGCTTCCTAGGAGACAACCCGGATGTTATTTTAAGTTTTATCGATTCCTGTCTTCTGTACATCATACGGGTATACGCTCAATAACCATTCGGCGTATGATTGTTGGACGTTATCGACTTTTTTTTATTGCCCTTTAAAAACATTTTTTGTTAGATTTTGAATTCGGCGTATTCACTTAAACGTTATGCCGTATCCACCAGTCTGACCTGTAATTAGTTTGTTTAGTTTAGTTTAAATTAACCGTAGGTACCAAGATAGGAATACACATGTTCTTCCTATATTTTCTACAGGACCTCGAGAAAGAAATATTGACAAATATTGTGGAGAATTTAAATTTCTGGAAATCTTGAAGTGTTGGAGTCTTGAAACTTCAAGACGGCTGTTCAACACAATCTTGCTCATAAACGCAACTTGGATAATCTACCGATCAAATATCAGGGGAGTTTCTCATTCTAATTCTTTTTAAATTCGTGTATTTAATGTTTTATATATACAATGAGGACGTTGTATAATTCAAGTGGGGGATGGAATTAGAATGTTTACTTGTCCTAATTTTCATACTAAAATGCTTAAATTATGCTTAAATTTAAAAAAACTTCAAGCATACTTTTGTGAAATTACTTGATACATAACCCGCACACAATAACCCTTGTTAGATAATTGTGAGGATTTAACCTTTCCGTTTCTAAATGTTTTCCCAAATTCCACAAAATATGAGTGTGCTAGTGATGTTGTAGACTTTAAAACTTGGCTTGGTATATCACTCGAGACCGTAATGATAAGTACTATGGATTTAGATGGAGTAACTTGTTTAAATTGGTAAATTTTAGGATTACACCCAAATCGCCTTTACATGTTGCTTATTAACTAACTACACCGGTTAAGTTAACCTACGTTTAATAACTTTGTCCACTCTCATCTTTAGAGTGATGATCCATTAGAACAACCCGTAGAGCCAATCCTTTAGGAATTTACACCAACTATTTGTTTTGTTACACCCTTACACCTTAACCTACCCTGTTAGATTAAGTTTAATTTACAGTTGCTAGTTGCTTAAAGTGTAAAGTTTGTATTTCCCGAGTCTTGTGTCATTTTCTATCTTTGGTGCGGTTGGCAAATTTATGCATTGCAATTAGGAAGTATATTAGTAACGTCAAACTCATGTGATTTTAATACCGTCACTATATTGGTGAATCGAAGATAAAGGAAACTTATCAAAATATTATTGGATTATTATATAAATAAAAAAAAAAACGATCATGAGATAGTGAAACTACACCGAGATTTGAAGTATAGTTATAAAAAATCGAAAAAAATGAGAAAAAATACAAAAAGAGAAAGAAAGTTTGAAGATAAAATCGTTTCGAACTACCGAAGAAATTACATGAAGGATTGATTATTCATTGATACATCTAAAAAATCAACGATGTAGAGTATTTGTACAAGTGGAAGATAATCGCCATTCCTTGTGAGTATGTAAAGTTTTGGGAAGATTAGGAAGTTGACCGTTATGGGAACGCCAACTTAGGTTGTTGTTTTTGATCAAGTGATCAAGACGTTGTAAATAGTTGTGTCTTTATCATGGTAACGGTCGGGAAAAAAGTGTCTAGCAACTTGTATCTTAAGTCTTAATCTATTTGTTTCTTGATTTTTATTTAACAACAATTTACTTCCCTCTCACCTGATGATTAGCCGCTGGTTTTACGCGAACGGGGATTCATACAAACATGCATGTCAATTCCGTCGTTACGATCATGTATGCATGTCTTATACCTCGTTGGTTTATGACTTTTGGTGAAAGTTAGAAGGTCCCTACCCTATATCATTCTTCATCCCAACCGTTGGTTAAATTCGAATGGGGATGTGATCGAACACATATGTCTATCCTGGCGTTTTGGGTGTGTATGTGTGCTTCAGCTGCCTTGTTAGAGTGGTACTTCTGGTGAAAGATTGTAGAATGATCAAACCATATGCCTTTCCATACAAAAACCCATATTTACTTTTATAAACTTGTTACTCCTTAGCTTTAGCGGTGGAGATGTGTATCCTTTCCAAGCTTATGATAGAATACTCGTCACGACCGAGCAATTGAGCGAATTAGTTACATGTTACCACATAGATTAGTTGAGTGATTTGACTGTTTTCATCTTGCTATTTCGTGAGGTGTTTGGTTGTGTACTTCTAAAAGATCAAATAAGTGTTTTAACGGAAAATATCCTTAGGGATACATTTTTATAAACTTCTAAAGTCTACTTGAGGATAAGTAGGATTCAAGTGGAGAGATATTTGATGACATCAAATAACATCTATTTTATAGCATCATTTATCTCATGTTATTAACCCATTTTGTATAGTTATTGCAAAGAATTGTTGCTTAATCGTTTATATTTAAGAATTGCAGTATTTATGGAGTAATTGGTGAAAGTTAGCAAAAGACGCGCATTCTGGAGCTTAAATGAAGATATTTTGAAGATTACTATTCTGAAGACCAATACGCCGTATCCATCATGGGAAGAACGGCTTTTCCGTGCCTGCACTCACCAAAGACCACAGAGGAATAAAGATCAATACACCGTATCTAGAGAGAATCAATACGCCATATTCAAGATATAGAATCAATATAATATTCTAGAATATTCCTGAACGTCTTCTCCAATTCTGACAAACTTCATTCGGCTCAGAACATCGTCATCTTTGATTTTATGAAGACCAAAGGGTAGTGTTTTAGGAACAGACTTTTGAATAGAGAGGAAATGGTTGATGATGACTTTTGTGAATCTGGGATAAGGCATGATTTCACTCTTCTTTTCTTCAACTGTCTGTTGTCAATTTGATATGAGAATTCCTCCCAAATCAACTCAGCAAAGTCGACGTACTTCTTGTGGAACATACCCCAGATAATTACAACTCTAGATTGATGAAGTCTGTCATTGCTAGTTTTCTTCCCAGAAAGGCACTTATTGATGATGGATGCTAGGGTTCTCTACGGTTGATGCATATGATCAATGAACATTTGTGGGAGATGAGTCAGAACTCCCTTGTATCCGAGTCCAATGAGAAAGGTAAGTAGTTCCTCTTCAGATTGAGGTACAATGAACTCTTTTCCTGGAACTCTTTGGCAAATGTCGAGAGCCTGACGGAACACCTCAACATCAACTAGACACTTCTTATTTGCCATCTTAAACTCATAGAAATTAGATTTTTTGACCTTGGTGATTGTGAACCAGAATTGCTGCATGTAGATTTCCAACACATCAGTAGAGGCAAGGAAGGCCTTGAAGAAAGTAGTGTTCTTGATGATGTCAAGAGCGACTTGGTAAGTCTCTTCATTTTGAGTCATAGAGGGATCAATCCTCATATTTGTAGTACTGATCTTGACTCTGTCAACTTTGGGAACCCATTTCTCTTCACGAGCAGCTTGTTGAATTTCCTCTTGATTCATGATTCTGCTTAAGAATTATCAAATACAGTTTATATACACAACAGATATATTACTGAATTGATTAATTATCCTTTAATAAGTGATTGATTCAGATGAAGACTGTGTTTAGGTTTCATGCAATTATGTCCGTTTTAACACACTAAATGAATAAAGTCAACTATGGTCATTGGTCAAAGTCATTAGACTAAGTCAATTAATAAATCAAAGTCAACCTAAGTCAAACATTCAATCGAAGATCAAATGACACACAAAGACAATCATGACATATGTTGCAAGATAACAAAATAAACATGTTTCACACAAATTTTGAAAAATTTAGACAGAGTTTCTTTTCATAAGACAGTCATATTTCGCATGATTTATTACACCTGTCATATTTCGCACGTTTTATGTATTTATATATTTCACACGTTTTATGTAATTACATATTTCACACATTTTATGTAATTACATATTTCGCACGATTTATGTAATTACATATTTCGCACGATTCATAAGAATTTAAATTCAATTCTAACAATTTTACACATTTAAATTCCATACATAATCAACCATAAATCATTTAAGGACATAGCAGAATTCGTTTCCATCAATCTTAAGCAACAATCGAGTTCTTTTATTCATTTTCGAGCACAACCTAAGGGAGTAAACCTATCAATTTATTTTCATGGCATTTAGGGAACAAGACTAACATTCTTAGGATTCCAACATAGTTTATAAACACATAAAACACAAAAACTTGTACACAATCAAGCACACGTGCATATTTCGCACCATTCATCATCACAAAATCATAATTATCTCACAAATCAATTAGAGATAGCCAAAACTGTTATAAGCAAGTAATCTAGGTACCCTAACAATCAAAACCCCCAACCTAATTTGGTCTAACACCTACTTTCAATTTTATGAACCCTAAGTTGAATTTAAGATCATTCGAATACTTAAGAACGATTCAGTCCAATTCCTTTTAAGCAGACGGTGTTTACATGATTTGGAACGTGTTAGAAGGTTACATTGATCTTTAACAACAGGTTTTAATCTTGAGTATGAAGCGTGCGAAATGTGTAAGAGAGAATAAAGGTGTGTTTGTTTATGTGAAAAGAGTGTGTGTGTCGTGCGAGATGTGCACAAGGGTTGGTATAACCGGCAACCTTTCAAGAAATGGCAGAAATGGTCCTTGTTCTTTATTTAGTCTTTCTATTACTATTAAACTTACCACAAAGTGTAAATGACATTTAGAAAATAGCAAACTTAGACCCTTAAGTTATTAAACTTATAAATAAGTCATAGATTTTGCCTTATAGTCCCTATTAGCTAAAACAAATAACATCTTAAGACCAATTTGAGTTAAAATTATATTAACTCCCCTTTAACTGATGATCCGATATTGTTAAAAAAATTCCTTTTATTACGAGATGACTTTTGAAATATCATTTTGAAAGAATTTGAATATTTCTCCCTCTCAAATAATGTCCCATTTTCTATTTAAAGAGTTGTAAACATTGTTTGAGTGATAGAGAAATTCTTTGAAAATCTTTTTCTGGTCAAAAACTGAGATGAGTTATATGTTTTGAATTACAACACCTTTTATACCCAAAAATAAGATTTCTCTTATTTTGTAAAATAAATGCACTGACACGTACACTTATTTGAAAGAAAGCCTGATTGTGTAGCAAAGTATACACAAGCCGTTGTATGAATATTAAGTAATTCATACCCGAGAAAGTTAATTCCCGTTGTGAGGTCAAGTTTTCTTTTTGGCGAAATACTTGCTTTTAAAATGAAGACCGGGTTGCTATCTAAAATAATAGCAAACCATTGACATGTTTTGAAAACATTTACAACTTCTCCTCGAACTTTATTTACAGCTTCGTGTCATTATTAAATGACATTTCTAAAGCTGTAAATATTATCGATTCCAGAAGACATGTCATGAACACATATTTTTTTGTTATTTTCTGATTTTATATTTTTATATTTTCTTTCTGGTTTTATATTTTTATATTTTCTTTTTGTAAAATTTTATAAAATGAAAAATCTTTTTATTTGTGTTTTTCTGATTTTTTGTATTTACATAGGATACAAGAAGATGTGCCACCATCACTCTTCTTCTTCTTCTGCCAGTCTTTTCAGCATTTTAGGAGACATACTTCTCATTCCAAGCTTGTTGATAAGAAAGTCAAGTCTTTCTGTTCCCAATGCCTTGGCAAAGATATCTACCTGCTGATATTCTGTTCTGACAAAGTATAGCTCAACCACCCTATTTTTCACTTGCTCCTTGATGAAGTGGTATCTGATGTCAATATGCTTGGATCAGGAGTGTTGGACGTTGTTACAGCATAAGGAAATGGCACTTTTTTATTGCACTACAGAGGAATTTTGTTGAATCCAAGGCCATAGTCTGTCAGTTGTGATCACATCTAAAGGATTTGTGCACAACATTCGGATAAGGCGATGTATTCAGCTTCTGTACTGGATATGGCCATGCTTTTCTGTTTCTTTGACAACCAACTTACTAATATGTCACCCAATAGCTGCATACTTCCAGATGTACTTCTTCTAGTATATTGGCAACCAGCATGATCAGCATCTCCAAAAGCTGTAAGTGCAATACAAGAATCCTTCGAATACCACAGACCCATGTTGATGGTTCCTTTAGGTATCAAAAGATTCGCTTAACTGCATGTAAGTGCTTTTTGGTAGGCTTAGCCTGATACCGTGCACACATGCAAACAGCAAATATAAGGTCTGACCTATTAGATGTTAGATACATAAAGGAACCAATCATTTCATGATAACGTGTAGGATCAACTTCTTTCCCTTGTGGATCTGCATCCAGTCTGGATTTCTCCACCATGAGAGTATCTACTGGGTCACTGGTTTCCATACCATATTTTTTAATTATCTCAAGAGCATATTTGAATTGTTAAGAAAGATGCCTCTAGCACTTTGAAAATTTTGAAGTCCAAGAAAGAAAGACATTTAGCCCATCATTGACATCTTAAATTTTGAACATATTATTTCAGAAAATGATCCACATGGTGCAAGATCAGTTGAAGCAAAAATTATGTCATCTACATAGATTTGTACCAGTAATTTGGGATCAACCGTGCCTTCGGAGAACTTTTGGGATAGTAGAAACGATGATAACAAATCATACCAAGCCCGTGGAGCCCGCTTTAGCCCGTAAAGAGCTTTCTTTAGCTTGTAGACATGGTTGGGGTTATCTTGATCTACAAATCTGTCTGTTTAACTGACGTAGACTTCTTCACATAGTATACCGTTTAAGAACGCAGTCTTGACATCCATTTGATAGACTACCATGTTCTTGTGAGAGACATATGTAATAAAGATTCTTATAGCCTCTAGTCGAGCAACCGGTGCAAAAGATTCTTCAAAATCGATCCCTTCTTCTTGACGATAAACCCTTGCTACCAACTGAGCCTTGTTTTTCAGAACACCTCCCAGTTTGTCTAATTTCAACTTAAAGATCCACTTTAAAGTGAATATCATGACACGATCGGGACGAGGAACGAGCTCCCAAACTTCAAGACGTTTAAACTTATTTAATTCTTCTTGCATGACTTCGATCCAACAGGCTTCCTTCAAAGCTTCTTTATAATTATTTGGTTCAACGGAAGTAAAGAAAGCATCAAAGTAGCAAAACAAGGCTTCGTTTTATAGTTGATGTCTTGTAGAGACGGGTCATGGGGGATTGCCAATGACATTATCTAACGGATGATCCTTGGTCCATTTAGTGATATGTTCAGGTGGTTGATTGACTGAGTGCACATTAATTGGAATAACATCCCTTGAAGAAGATTCTTCAAAAATTGGTTCTGGAATTAGAACACCAAAGAAGGGTTCGTTATCTAGATGTGCAACTTCAATATCATGAAACTCTTCTACAACACCGGGAGAAGAAACCAGGGATTATGATTCTGGAGAAGTTTGTAAAGTAGTTAGAGATGGCGCATCTTGATCAACTAGAGTTGAGGAAGGTGAAGCGATTGAATCAGCAGGTACTAGAGCAACGACTACAGGAATTAGAGAAGCAACACTAGGTAGAAGAGAGAAGTATTCATCAAACATCAGTTGAAACAAAATATCCCAGTCCTTCTTAGTTGGTGGTACATAAGGTGTTAGAGAAGGAGGATTTGGCATGAGTCCTGAACTGATTATTCCAGGAGTCAGCAATTGAGGCCCGGGTCCTGAACTGAATTGTTCAGAAGCCATTGTTATCAGCTCATCAAAATCAACATGAATAGTTTCAATTATTAGACGGGTCCTTTTGTTTTAGATTCGAAACGCCTTCTTTGCAGGAGCATAACCGACGAAGATTCCAATATCTGGTTTAGGTTTCAACTTGCCAAGATCCTCACAATCATTGGTGGGGTAACAAAGAGCACCAAAGACATGAAATAAGATAAGTCAGGTTTTTGGTTACAGAGAAGTTCATACGGTGTTTTGTTGTGACGTTTACGGATTAATGAGTAGTTTTGTGTAAAACAAGATGTCGCAACTGCCTCTGCCCAAAGAAATAACGGAGCCATAGAAAATATCAACATGGTGCGTGCAGCTTCCACTAAAGTTCGGTTTTGTCTTTCGACAACACCGTTCTATTGTGGAGTGTGAGCAACCGATGTTTGGTGTGATATCCTTACATCTTCATAGTAAGCTCGCAGGGTCTGATTGAAAAACTATGTTCAATTTGTTCTGTTCTAATATTATCTTGATTGTCGCATGATACGAACTTGAAATCTTTTGAGAAATTTAATCATGAACACTGGAACTTCATCTTCAATCATAGAAATGTTTACCAATGGTAAAACTTATGAATAGTCTTCAACAATAACAATATGTATTTCCATCCATTGATACTTTGAACCTCATTGGCCTGCAAAGGTCCATGTGTAACAAATAGAACTTTTCCTTGAATTGAGATCTTCACTTTAGGTTTGTGGATGTTTCTTGCTTTTCCCTAGAGCACACGCAAAACATAAATGATCCTTCTGAAACCTTAATTTGGCAACCCTCTGACAAGTCCTTGTTTGGCCCGAGGTAGTGATTTAAAACAAGTTCAAAGTGATACCCTTCGATGGCAAAAACTAAGACTTTATCTTTGAAGCAATTAGACCAAAGACAAATGGGAGGAGAGGATAACATCGTATCTTCCAAAGACAACATGTATAAATTGGAGCCCCTTGATCCCTTCAGTAGGTCAACATCTTCTAAGTCACGAATGTAGTAGGTGTGTTTACGAAAAGCGACCTCAAGATCGAAATCATAAAATTGGCCAACGGAAAATAAGTTGTGACCTAACCCTTCCACATAGTAAACTCGAGAAATCATAACTTTTCCCATCTGATAGTCTCCATAGCCCATTATCTTTGCAATTTGATCATTTATGAATCTGAAAGTACCTAGAAATTTGTGAACAAAGTTGATGAGCTGAGAGCGGTTTCCTGTCATATGCTTAGAGCATTCGGAGTCCAAATACCACAAAACAATTTGGACAACCTCGGAGAGGACTCCTGAATCGTAACTCAAAAGATTAGCCATAAGAACTGCTTTTGCGGAAGAGATATCATCACAGTCATAATCATAAGCATCAAGGTCATTAGTCTTGAAGGCAGCATTCTGTGGAATTGTTATCTGAATAGCTTGACCATCTGGAATTCCTGGATCTTCTAGAAATGCCAATTGTTCCTCATCCAAAACTTGAGCCAATTTCTGTGATTGAACCAGCAACATCTTTTCCTTAAACCATGCAGAATTCTTTGGCCTTTTTGGCTTAGTGTACTGCCTTGTCATATGCCCTTCACCCTGGAAGTTATAACACTTAACAACCCTTGATTGGCCAGCTGCATTGTTTCCCCCTGAACTTGTAGCATTTCCCTTGGTTCCTGAACCAGCAAAACTCTATCCCTGTCTTCCTTGAACTTGTTGAACAGTAACCATGCTATCCTGAATGGTAGCTTGGTTTCTTGGATTGGAAGATGTTCTAAGTTAGTTATTAGTTGAAGGAAAACGTGATGCAACTACAGCTGACATAACTATCATTTCTTTGTTGAGACAAGCAACTGGATCATCACCTGGTAGAAATACTAAAATAGCAAGTCCTGAGTCAATATGTAGAAACGCAACTGGTGGTTGTTGTGAAATTGAAAAGGAATGATAAGCATTTTGAGGATCATATGGTGTAAGATGACTGATTTGAGCCTGATAAGCATGTTTATATTGTTGTAGATGATGAGGTGCTTCATAACTTAGTAAGTATGGTTGAGAAGAATAAGTTGTTTGATGAATTGATGATAGCTGTTGTGGATACTGAACAGAGTTTGACTGAGTTTGATGGTTAGCAACCAATGCAAGAGGATCTGGATATCTGTCACGCATCATTCGTGCTTCATTTAGATGTCCCTCATGTTGACTTAAATATGTATACAGCTAATCAAAGTTGGTATTGTACATGTTCTTTGCCAACTTGACATTGGTTACAAACTTGCTCTATTCATGTTGAAGAGCATTTAGAAATTTTATATGCACTTGAACTTGCTGCATTGTCATGCTAATGGTGTGCATATCATTAATGAGTTGAACAAAGCACAAGTAATACTCATGAAGTGATTCACCCTTGATTGAAGTAAACTTGTCAAACTCCTTATATAGTTTACATTCACGTTCTTGATATGACAATTCAGTGCCTTGCATGAGTAACTTGACTCTATCCCAGATATCTTTAGCAGACTGACAATGGTTGACAAGAGCATACACATCTGGTGGGAGACCTTGAAGAACAATGTTGAGTGCTTGAACATCACAGTCATCTTGAAGCTTCTCTTGTTCAGTGAGTTCTGCATACTTCTTGTCACGAACTTGACCATTTTCTTCAATAGTCGGATAGACAAGGGGTCCACTTTGAATAGATTCAAGCATCATCCTACTGTTTTTCTTTCCTTTGAGGTATAGCAACATACGACTCTACCATGAGTTATACATTGTTTTGTCAAGCATGGGGGGACGGTTTTTGGCACCAGCAACTATCATGTACTCTGCTAAAGTAGACATTTTCAATTGATTGTTATATGAAAAGATGAAATTTGATCGATCGGTAATAAAGTAGAATTATGTTAAAGAGTTGTTGTTGAAGGTGATTAAGCTTGGTATTTCACGGGATTTTACAAATCTTAACTAAAATCGAGAAAAAACAAAGTATTTCATGGGATTTTACAAAGCTAAGACCAACCGTTGAAAATAACTTTTGCTGAAAATTGTAATGTTTCGCACGGATATGACCTTGTAATGTTTCGTACATTTATGACCTTGTAATATTTCACACGTTTTATGACCTTGTAATGTTTCGCATGATTTATGGTGATGTACTATTTTGCACAGTTTATAAAAATTGGATAGAATTTTGTTTTGCACAATTACTTATTTCGCACGTTTGTTACACAAGCTGTTTCGCACAAATATTACAATACATAAATCGCACACTTGTTACACTGACATATTTCGCACACCTGTTACAATTTTGGCAGGGTTTTATTTCGCACACTTGCGTATTTCGCACGAGTATTACACAACCTGTTTAGCACAATATAACATAAATCGCACAAGTATTACTCTAACATAAATCGTACGATTCAAACATAAATCTCATGATCCATCAGATACCTATTTCGCACGAAAACAAAACACTTAAAATCACCTAAAAAAATCACCCTTTTTGACGTTTTTCCTTGATTCCTTTTGTACAACTAAGTATCTTAGGCCTAGATCTTGCTTAAAAACATAAACTTTAAGGTTTTTAAACACAAAATCGTATGGTTTGATTATGACGCATGCGTGACCCAAAACGAACAAAAAACATGATCTAAACGCACACAATCTCATGATATCACTCCATGATGACTGAAATCAATTATAGAATATCAAACATACAACAATCTATGAAATGAAGTGAAGAAATCTAGAGAGAGTGGTTGGACACTTTAGAGAGAGAAAGGAAAATGTATTATGAAATGAACCAACAACCCTTTCCATGGCATGGAAATGGTATATATATGTCTTTATATGACAGGCCATGGGCTTGTGTCCCATAGGATTAGCCCAATCAGCTTAGCTAAGTTCCAAATATTAACTACGAGCTACTTAATGATATTTTAGAAGTGACCGAGACTTTTTCGTATTTCTAACAAAGAACGTGCCAGCAGGAATGTTGCGTGGCCTGGACCAACAAATGGAAAAGAAGGAAGATGGTGCTTTGTACTTTATGGATCGAATTTGGGTTTCATTGGTAGGAAGTATAAGGACATTAATTATGGACGAGGCTCATGCATCGAGGTACTCGGTACATTCGGGAGCGGATAAGACGTACTATGACCTTAGAGGTATGTATTGGTGGCCATGTATGAAGAAGGATATAGCTACCTATGTTAGCGATTGTCTGACTTGTTCAAAGGTGAAGGCTGAAACATCAAAGACCTTCGGGTTTGTTGCAATAGCCAGAGATACCTGAGTGGAGATGGGATAGAATAACTATGGACTTTATTACAAAGTTGCCAAGATCAAGTAGTGGGTATGATACGAATTAGGTAATAGTCGATAGACTGACTAAGTCAGCCTATTTTCTGGCAATACGTAAAGATTACAAGATGGAGAAGTTAGCAAGACTTTACATTGATGAGATAGTAGCAAGGCATGGAGTGCCTGTGTCAATCATATCTGAACGTGATGGACGATTTACTTCGTACTTTTGGCAGACATTGCAGAAAGCGTTGGGGACGTGACTAGATATGAGTATGTCTTATCATCCTCAAATTGATGGACAGAGTGAGTGTACCATTCAGACTTTGGAAGTCATGCTGAGAACATATCTGATAGATTTTGGAGGTAGTTGGGATATTCATGTGACAATCAACGATTTTGGGTTAAATTATTATTTGTAATCTTGAATGTTTTACATTGAACACGCGAAAAACTCAAATTAATGTATACTTGGAAAGTTATCCCGCGTATAGCAAAAAACATCATTGGACGCACACCGACTTTAGACTAAGTTTAGTCTACATTAATTAAACATATTATCAATCTCATGAGCATTATTTTTACAAGTCATATACATTTGGTTTTACCACTTTTTACGTAAGTCGCTTAAACCCACGTTTTAATGCATACATGCAGGCACAACTTACCTAATACCCTCACCACCGTTGAACTAACACCCTCAACACTTATATACTATCAAAATAATATTTTTCCTCCCCAAATGATAAGAAAAGTCAACCCCTAAAGTATCTTATACACAAAATACATCAAGCTCTATCCTACACTTAATATTATACCAACTAAAGGACATAATCTTACACAATTCCTTACCAAATCAACCAAACCATTTTTCCTTGTCCTTCCTCCATTTCACATGTCAAACAACACTCTCCCCGTCTGTTCATTTAAGTCTTTGTTCCCTAGATATTTTGTTTGCCTAGACTTATACTCTTTCGATATACTTAGCATACTTTTCTTATCCTCTCATTTCATCACTTGCAAAACACATTCTCTTCTCTTCTCTCTACCATAAAAACGAAACAATCAAGAAAGAAAAAGGATCATTTCAAGTCTTGGGTTGAGTTATTTTAAGGATCATACAAAAGGGTTATAAGAAGCTAGGGTTTTTGAAACTTAATTAGGGATTTCTAGTAATAGTTTTAGGTTTATAGTTCACTAATCACTCCCATCACTTTGTAAGCATTAATAACTCATTTACATTCTTATTTATCATTTCATGTTTATGCATTTTCTTTAAAAACTAGCATCACCCATATGTTGTGTTATGTTTTTCATAAACTAAATTAGTGGTTTTTAAAGATAGATTAGTGAGGTAGTGTGATGACGGAGATGGGATTAGGTTAGTTATGAGATGGATTTGTTGTTTGAATTAGTAGTGAATGGAGATAGGTTAGATTAGGCCTTTGGGGAAGTTGTGGATTGTTTTTTTGACACATTTCGGGAAGATATAGAATTTGTCCCAAAACAACCCATATGGTTTGGGTCACTTAAAAATGTTTTGAGATGTTAAAACTCTAATATTATGTTAGTATGTGTTCTCCAGGTAATTTTGATATAAAGAACGCGAAAATCTAACTTATAACGAAGAAGTTATAACCATTTTAAGTTTGGCAAAACATAAATACTTTTGACAGCTTTTACAATATTTGCAGACAATCTGTCTAGTTTTTAAATCAAATTTTTGGCCCCTTTCAGGTCCGAATCGGCTAAAGTGTATAAAAGAAAACTTTTCCAGAATGATTTTTCACTAAAATAAGAGAACTTTCTTTTGTCATGAAAGTTTATAACGAGGGAGTTAGGCTTTGTCAAAGTTGGACTAAATCTAGACATTTTTATAACTATAAAACTGATGGAAACTAATAATGGGGTTTTCAACATTTTCGGGTCCGTTTGAGCTACAAAAACCTTAGCGAATAATAGAGTATTACTTATAAAATGTTTAGGCGTGTTAGAAAGTTTATAAAAGCGATATTAGAACAACGTTAGGAGTTACTAAAAATGGAAAGTTTATATTTGACGAAAAGTACATATTAGCAAGATAAATAGTAACTCTCGGTTTAAGGGTCGAAACTTAATTAAAAACCCTATAATTTTCAAAATCACATTTTGACTAACTAAAATATGAAACAAGCATATGCGGGTGATGTTGACTTTCTAAAAATAGTATGTGCATCGTTTTACCTATTTATGGCATTAAGCCGCGTCATTATTCGTTTAGGTCGCGGTTAGGATTTCATGCTCGTATTTCGTTCGTCGGTTATTATTCTACATTTCGTTGATTATTTCATCACACACTACTTTGCTTAAGGTGAGATTTCATAGCCCCACATTTTACTTGTTTAATTACTTGGGGTGAAATTATATTGCTCACACAAGTAAAAATTACTCGTTTACGGACTGGTCTAAATACCCTTTAACCTATGACTTCTAATACGCCCTTTATCATGAACCGTTAATTACCTCGTGTAAGCACGAATGTTATGGATAGATCTATTGGGGTTGACATCCCTACCCGGTTTAACTATAGTACAATGCATGTCAAAAGGGCGCAGTTTTATTTGAGATACTTTACGGGTGTCCCGAGTTAGGCCACAGCATGGCTGAATTCTTGATTTATGGTTAACGCTTCAGTGGCATAACGTTGCTTAGACAGTAGTAAACGCATATTGTGTGGCTTATATTTGTTATATTGCCGCACACACTTTAAAATCTTGTGGTTCATATTTACAGTTTTATAAACCTATGAACTCACCAGCTTTATTGTTGACACTTTTAACAATGTTTTTCTCATGTGCTTGATTTCCATGGCTTGTTTATGGTGTCTCATTCACGAAGTCTTTTCCTGCATAATGTTGATCATTTGTATAACTTTTGAACTACTATTACTTCTGGGTTTAAGTTTTGAAATGTACTCGGTTGAAAACTTATTCCGCTTTATTAAACTCAAAGTATCACCTTTTAAAACGACTCATATGGCAGCCGCTCTTTATTAATGTGTGTTATGATGCTATGAAGTCACTCGCCCCTAGTTACCTTTACGCTGTAATATTTTAGAGGTGTGACAATTCATCTTCCCTTAGCTGAGTTTTCCTATAACAATAGTTATCATTCGAGTATTCGATGTGCTCAAGTTAAGGCATTATATGGAAGGATGTGTAGGTCACCAGTTCTTTAGGCTGAAATTGAAGAAAGTAAGTTGATTGGACCAGAATTAGTACAAGAGACAACTGATAAAGTGGTACTGATTAAGGAAAGGCTCAAGGCGGCTAGAGATCGTCAAAAGAGCTATACTGACAATAGGCGTAAACCTTTAGAGTTTGAAGTAGGTGATCAAGTATTGTTGAAAGCGTCACCTTGGAAAGGTGTAGTTTGTTTGGGTAAGAACGGCAAGTTAGCACCAAGGTATGTAGGACCATTTAAGATTCTTGAAAGGATTGGTCCAGTAGCTTATCGTTTAAGATTGCCTCAAGAATTGAGTAATGTGCATGATACATTCCCTGTGTCAAATCTGAAGAAATGTTTAGCGGATGCAAACCTGCATGTACCTTTAGAGGAGATTTAGGTAGACCAAACTCTACGTTTTGTTGAAGAACCTGTAGAGATTATGGATCGTGAAGTTAAGAAGTTGAAACGTAATAGGATTCCAACCGTTAATGTTCGTTGGAATTCTGAAACAAGGTCCTAAGTTTACATGGGAATATATATATTATATGAAAGCTAAGTATCCGAAATTGTTTGGTTGGTGTTAAATTTTGAGTAAACCTGAAGTCGAGCCGATTCTTCATAAACGTTTTGCTTTGTAACAACTCATAACTTAATTTCAAGACAGTTCTTGTTTCTTGTTTGATGTAGTTGCGGGTTAAGTTTTATGAATTAAGTGTTACAAAACAGCTTAAGGTTTTTGAGAGGTTTACCCCTCGAAGGACGAGGCCGATTTCATATAAATTAGGGTAATTCTCTACGCTTGTGGTTGTTAGGCTGTTGTTTGTACCCTTATTTGGGTAAGCAAAATTCTTACCAATAGAAATGATTAAATTTCAAGACGAAATTTCCCTAAATGGGGGATACTATGACACCCGTGATCAAACCAGGTTAGTTTAACCAATAGTGTTGGTCTATGATATGTGTTTAAATACACATACCATTTTCTATATTAAGCGGACCAAAATGAACTAAAACAGTACCAAAAATACATTTTATTTGTATGTGTGCATTTGTATATGTGCAGGAAACGATATTCAAGAAAAAGAGCAAAACCAAGACATACAAATACATCACAGATGGAAAAGACAAAAGTCAAAAGTCATCAAAAGAAGAAAATACAAACTTGATTGGCTAAAACTAACTGCCAAGATCTAAAGTTGTATATTACAAAGTATAAGAAATGAGGACCAAAACGCCAACCGGCAGAAAGAATACAATTAATTTATAAGACTTCAGGACCAAACTTCCAACATGCCCTAAAAGCCCCTCTTTCACCGCCCCAAACAAAACCCAGTTACTACATGTATGTCCTCACATACTTCTTCCCAGCGACACCTAGCTATAATCATTTCATCCACCCTACTACCCCCCCCCCCTAGTTGTATAAATGCCATGTTGGCAATCCCTCACCTTTCCCAAAGCATTTTCGATGGCTGAGATTGTCTCCAAAGAAGCTCAAAAGAAATCAAAGGCTGGATTGTACTGAAATTTCTCCCTCAACAACAACTTGCACACTATGTTTTTTATCGTCTTCCCAAAGAAGCACAAGCTGCAAGAGGAAGACTTCGGCTATAAATAGAGTTTTTTGTAAGCCTTGGAGGCATCTAGTTTTTAGTTTTCGTAGAAACTAGTTTTAATTTTTAATATAACTTAGCTTATTTCAAGTCATTTACAGTTTTTACTTCCAAGCTTTGTAACACTTTTAAGTTTTAATGCAAGTTTGAAGTTTTTAAAGTCAATATTACAATACCAGTGTTAAGTTTCTTAATCATATTGTTTTGTGTTCAAAAAGTTCTCATCACAGCTTACTCATAGGCTGTTTTCATTAAGTGAAAAATAAAAAGTTAAGTAGGTTAAGCAGGAAAAACCCAAGTATCACACTCAAATATACCACCAGCTTATGCATGGATGATAAGCCAGTTCTGGATGGGCTTATGGACTCTCACTAGCTTGTTTAATACAAGCTAGAGCTTGTAGACTTTTTATTTGACCCCTGTTTTGAGCAAGGGTGGTGTAAGTCTCTGCTCTCTTTTCTTATTGAATGTAAACTGCTGTATATGTGCTTTATCTGTATGTTTAGTGCTTATTTTGCTTAGTACTGTTAGTTTATTTAATAAAACTGTTAATTTTGAGTTAATACTGTTAGTTTACTTTTGGAACAGCACTAACTTAAAGCTACCAGTACTAACTCCAAGTTAGACTATGCTAGTTCATTTTCCTAATTTCCAAAGGTAACAGAACTATCATACCTACCAGTATTAACTTACACTAGCAGTACTAACTAAAGTTATTACTGTCAGTTAAAACTGTTTAGTAGTTTTTGTGCATTTAAGGCTTAACGCTTATATTTCAGCTGTTTAAATTTTCTTAAGCTTTTTGAGTAATTAAACCATTTTCCTTTGCTGTTTGCTTTTTAAACTTATTTCCTTTTAAAGTATATCAATAGTTTTTATCAGTTTTTAGTTTCTAGCTTCTTTACCATTTTAGTTTCATTCTAGTTTCTTATTCTGATTTACTAATTGCCTTTTTAAGGTTAGGTTGAAATCTGTTTTAGCTTGTTGCTTATTAATGTTTCTTTGTGTTTTGTTTAGCCTAGCAGTGACTACCCTTCAGCTAAAGTACATACTCAACTTTACCTAGCAGTACTAACTCCAAGTTAGTACTGGTAGTTAAAACTGTTAGTACTGTTGTTAGTACTGTTGTGTTTAACTTGTTTAATTTAGCTTAATTGCTTTTTGTATTTGCTTATTTAGAGTTAGTTTAGCTGATTTAACTTGTCTTAAGTTTATTTGAGTTTATTTGTGTCTTAGTTTAAAAGTTTTAAAGTGTTTTGTCATTCCTATTTTTGATTCCTGTTCCGCTTATTCTCTTTGCATTTTTATGTGCTTTTTGTTTATTTATATCAGTTTTATGCCCAATCACATTCCTTGTGACATTCAAACACAAATCATCAATCGTCTTGCGATTTTCCATTCAAGCCTCGTTGGGACATAACGACCCGGGAACACTCTATACTGCTTCCGGTTTCATTGATCTCGCGTAGTTTCGTCCCTTGGTGTATTTATATCATTTATATAGGATTTGAGGGTTATTTTTCGCGCGATGTCAGTCTAACAAAAAGGAAAAAATATATTTATAAGGATTTAGAGGTTTGTTGGCAAGTTCAATTTGTGACTTTTGATATTATGTGATACAGTATATGAGTTGCATTGTATGTGTGGGATATTGGAAACGAGGCAATTTAGTCATTTCATTTCATTTGAAATGATGATCATGAGATAAAAGTTCGTTAGTCATCATGTTATTTATACGGGTTGAAATAATTAAGTAGCATGTACCGTTAAATTTGGTTCGAGATTATTAAGATTTGATAATTTAATTATATAGTGAGCAATAAAAATATTTTTAGGAAAATTATATGTAAAATAAATATTTACTAGTTGGAATTTATGTGTAAACATTTAAAAGTTTTCAAGTAAATAGTAATAAATAGTTTGTGTAAATAATAATAAATATTATAATTTATATAGATATATATGTATATATATACAATATATTTATTTATTTTCAGCCAGAAATAATAAAAAATATATATTGGGGTGTTGTTTGGGTCGGCTCAAAAAGAAAGAAAAAATGGAGGAAAAAAAGCCCAAGTTTAATTATGAAACAAATACACCGAATCTCTTATAAATACTCCTTTAAACACAAACCCTAAAACACTTTTCTCTTCTACCTCTCCCTTGTGTGTGTCGACCAGCCATCAAGACCAAGAAAGAACCACCAATATTATTTTGTTGTGATAATTTGGGGTTAAAATCGTGTGCGTTCGGATTAAAATGTTTTTCGTATAACCCTTTTTATTTAGACTCTCTTTAACTTAATCAATGTAACTTTTTCAATGACGGAATTAGGGTTTCATAAAAACTCAGTATTTATGTATGTATGATCATTAATTATTAATAGGGTTTAATTCGTAGCGTATCTATGCGTTTGGTTAGGTTTAATTAGAGTTAAGTTCGAAGTTGAATTTGGGCAGAATTTTAGTTCAACTTGTTTGAGTCATAACTCGGTCATACGGATGAGTTTTATAGAGTTTCTTGTCTCTAAAATTAACTACAAAGAGTATACTTTTCAAAGAATTTGGTTTCGTGAATTGAAAGTGAGTGAAAGTCAGTCAAAACATTTTTACAAGATTCGTTGTCAAATCTGAGTTTCTAGACAGTTTTGAGTCGTGTTTGAGAGGTCAAAAACCCTATCAAAACATTTTTCTAAGATGTAGTTAGAGCAGGTATAAGTTCAAGGTTTCTAGTAACTTCTAATTTTTCTAGATTTTTCCAAAGTGTCTAAGTATTATTAGAAAAATCAAACATTTAAGTGTGCGGTCAGATATTTTTCTAGACAGTTTGTAATGTGGAATTTTTGAAAAATAGTCATACTTATTTTCTTCACTTGAAAAAATTCCAGTATGTTTAGAACTCTTTGAAGATGATGAAATGGGTTTTGGAAGTCACAAGAGGTCGTTTAGTTGTTTTTTAAAATTCGTAAAGTGACCTCAAATTTCTGCAGTAAACTGGAAATGTGAACAATAGTTTAAAACATAGTTAGAGTTTAGTTAATTGTGGGAAACATGTTGGGATGGTCATAAATGTATTCTCAAATATTAGTGGTTCATTAATTGAAGGTTACATAGTTAAGGTTATAATCCTGGACCGTGTGTAACCCGTGTTATATAATTATGTAGATATTTGCTTGGATTTTGTGCGCGCGTGTAAGCTTTGAGGTGAGTTTCTCGTAGCCCTTTTTTAAATGTTTTCTTGTGGAGAAAATAGATACAAAATGGTTTTGAAATGTTTTCCTTGCTGTGATTGAATGGTTTTTAATTAGTTTTATTTGTACATGGTTATGTAGCTATTTATGCGATACAATTATGTGTGTAAGTTTACATGATACATATGTAGATACGTGGATACATGAGTTGCATTCCAGACAAATGTGGTAACTCTTATTGATGATACATGGATACATGCTAGCTTGTTGTGATTGGATCAGGGGTAACGCCTACCTACATTGCGATATGATACATTATGTTGTGATATGAGATTCATGATGCATGCTTATAACCGTATAATTGTCCGTTGATTTTATTATGTTCACAGCCTATGAATTGTTTTATATTTAAACCTACGAACTCACCAACGTAATGTTGACACTTGAGAGTATCCATTTTCAGGTGAAGTTAGAGAAGATTAAGAGGCTGAGACTACTTGGCTAGTAAGACTTTAGGTTCCCTGCATCGAAGACTTACTAGTTGATATTTACATTTCATGTTTGATATACTTTCGTATTTGGTACTTTGTTATTTAGGATTTTCATTTATATGACTATGTATTATTATGGTTACGATCAACCTTGATACACTTCTCCTCTTGTGTCAGGTGTCGTCATAACATTTTGATTTATTTAATGTTATTGCACTTTAGATATTCTCTATTGCGACATCAATGTGTTGTGACGATGCCTATCGTGTTATGCCTTGTGTTTTTGCTTTAGCAGGGTGAGACAGATTGGTATCAGAGCCATTGGTTATAAAGAAGTAGGTGGTTTACCGTAGAATATAACCTAGGAGTCTTTCATATAGCTGTATAATAGGATCTATGTGTTTAGCTATATAGGCGTTTTGTTTTCATGCTTTTCTCTAAGTTTTATTTCGATCTACGGGCTACTCGATATCAGAAGATCTAAAAGAGGAGAAAATTAAGGAGGAGCCTCTCGAGGAACCGAAGGAGGAAGGGTAGTTAGAAGAGTCGGAGAAGGAGGCAGACTCTGATCTCCTATCAGATGCTCATAGCAGGCCTGGACCCGCGGAGTCGGGTGACTCTTGCTAAGGCAAAGTCAAACCCAAGCGAGGCCTAACATAAGCTTATCCCATCATTTACCTCGACACATTGCTATTATCGATGATTTCTTTTGGATATTTCGTATTTTGGGCACTATAAGGCTTTCGTTTACTTTCTGTCTTTCTGGATTTTATCTTTATATAAATAAATATAGTTTTGATGGACGCGATGGACGATTTACTTCGTGCTTTTGGCAGACGTTGCAGAAAGCGTTGGGGACGCGACTAGATATGAGTACGTCTTATCATCCTCAAATTGATGGACAGAGTGAGTGTACCATTCAGACTTTGGAAGTCATGCTGAGAACATATGTGATTGATTTTTGAGGTAGTTGGGATATTCATGTGACAATTGACGATTTTGGGTAAAATTATTATTTATAATCTTGAACGTTTTACATTGAACACGCGAAAAACTCAAATTAATGTATACCTGAAAAGTTATCCCGCGTATAGCAAAAAAATCATTGGACGCACATCGACTTTAGACTAAGTTTAGTCTACATTATTTAAACATATTATCAATCTCATGAGCATTATTTTTACAAGTCATATACATTTGGTTTTATCACTTTTTACGTAAGTCACTTAAACCTGCGTTTTAATGCATACATGCAGGCACAACTTACCTAATACCCTCACCACCATTGAACTAACACCCTCAACACTTATATACTATCAAAATAATATTTTTCCTCCCTAAATGATAAGAAAAGTCACCCTAAAGTATCTTATACACAAAATACATCAAGCTCTATCCTACACTTAATATTATACCAACTAAAGGACATAATCTTACACAATTCCTTACCAAATCAACCAACCCATTTTTCCTTGTCCTTCCTCCATTTCACACGCCAAACAACACCCTCCCTATCCCTTCATTTAAGTCTTTGTTCCCTAGATATTTTGTTTGCCTAGACTTACACTCTTTCTATTTACTTAGCATACTTTTCTTATCCTCTCATTTCATCACTTGCAAAACACATTCTCTTCTCTTCTCTCTACCATAAAAATGCAGCAATCAAGAAAGAACAAGGATCATTTCAAGTCTTGGGATGAGTTATTTAAAGGATCATATAAAAAGGTTATAAGAAGCTAGGGTTTTTGAAGCTTAATTAGGGATTTCTAGTAATAGTTTTGGGTTTATAGATCACTAATCACCCCCATCACTTTGTAAGCATTAATTACTCATTTACATTCTTATTTATCATTTCATGTTTTTGTATTTTCTTTAAAAACTAGCATCACCCATATGTTGTGTTATGTTTTTCATAAACTAAATTTGTGGTTTTAAAGATAGATTAGTGAGGTAGTGTGATGACGGAGATGGGATCAGGTTAGTTATGAGATGGATTTGTTGTTTGAATTAGTAGTGAATAGAGATATGTTAGGTTAGGCCTTTGGAGAAGTTGTGGATTGTTTTTTTAACCCGTTGACTTTTTAAACTCAACATTTAACTTTCTTTGACTTTTATAATTATATATATTTTTACCCAAATCTAACCCGCGCCAAAAGACCCTCAAATCATATTTTCACGATTCGGACAAAGAAGAGATTTTATGCGAAACAATATTCCGGACAACTTTTTAGTTTTAGCCGAGACCCGAAACTCGACGGAAAATGACGAAAATGCCCCTGCAAGAATCTGCTGTAACTTGTATTTTTAATAAAAACGCAGCAGTTTGACCATCGGTTTTGACCCGCTATATCACGTTTTCGTGACTTTAACCAAAAATGGATTTTATAGAAAACGTCATTCCGGACAACTTTCGTGTTTCGCCGGAAGGCTGAAACGGATTCTAAAGTGCCCAAAATCGCCGTTGAAAATCAGATCAGCAAGCTATATTTTAGAAAGTAGCTGTCATTTTTATACACAAATTTCCATCATTAGATCGGCCAATTATTTAATAAAAAAAAAAAACTTTTTTTTTTTTTCTTTTTTTTTTTTTTTTTCGTTATTGGAGTCACGGGTCGTTCGAATAACCGATACGTTCTTTAGGGACGGAACTTATCATATTTCAGCATCAAAAATCAAATTTTATGAATTTTCTAACCTCGTTTTGCGTGCTAAACTTTCTGCTCGAATTTGACATATTCAAAACCTCATCAAACTACATTTTTGACTTTCAACAATTATCAAAACACCATTATCTAGCCTAAATAACATCTCCAGTATCATTTTTAATCTAGACTAGCGCAATACCCATCGGATTTCATCACATGCATCGCTCGAATAATAATCAAAACACGAAAACAATTACAATAATAGTAACCAGAATCCTTACAATGCTTTTTTAAGCAAGTATCGGAAAATAAAAATTCGTATCTCGCTCTTTTTGTCTTAGCCGAACTCGAACCACAACCAACACACAAACCCGAACATTTCTCAATTTAACCCATTAGCTACAATGCTCGTTTATTACCCAATTATTAATACTTTCAACCCACTTCGACCAAACTCGAACCAAATTTAAACTAGAGAAATACTTATTGCATTTCGTGTTTCTTTAGTGGGATGTGCAGGTAATGAAGACTGGGAGATTAATTTTTGAAGTCGGATCGTGATGCTATGTCGCGAAAATAGGCAGTAATAGTGGTGGTGACCGACTGGGGTGGTTATGGTGGAGGAGAGAAAGAAGAAATTTTTCAAAAGAGTTATAATGGAAGTGTGAGCTTCTATTTATAGAAAACTAGTTTGGCCATTTGACAAAAATAGTCCCTCCATCTTTTATTTCTTTCAAAATAAGTACGAAGGATGTTTGTTTCGTTATGTAGCCGACCAATGAATAGGGATTTATTTCTTCCGTGATTAATAATTTATTTCCGTCACACTAATTTAATATGTAACATTTATAATATGTTTACATTTTAAAACTCGTATCCGAGTTCAAGACAAGGAACAAAATGACGACTTTATAAAAATATAAATTACGATCTTAAAAAATAATAACGAGACGCGATCGTTAAATTTTACTATACTTAAAACGATTAACAAATGCGCGGTCAAAACATTGACTCGCGGAATTCAAAAATATTATTTTAAATTTCCGTACGTTTAAAATATGAAAATAATTTATTGACGTCAAATAAATTTTAAAATGTAGAAGTACCCCCCCCCCCACGCTCAATACGAATTTTATAAAATAATAATTATGACGTCGTATTTGCGATCGTCCTACGTGTCGTGAAACTCGGGTTGTTACATTCCACCCACCTTAAGGGAGGTCGTCCTCGCGTGCTCAGTCCCTTTATTACTCGTTTATCGTTGTTCGTGGCACGATGGGGCTTCTCGTCATCACGCAGACTCCTACGTTCTTTCAAAATAAATATGCGATACAATATTCGCTCCGACTATTCCGGATGGAAAGTCAACAAAACAAGCGGTAAATTATACCCACGAAATCAAAACAAAATCATGGTAGTTCTTATCAAAAGAGGTAAAAACAAGTTGCGAAAATATATTCGACAAAACCAAATCACGTCGTTCTAACTTTTATAGTCGCGTTCTTCATAAGGAACAATATACGTCACGGAATATATCCGATTAAAATAATTATTACGTCGTTCTCCCGAGAAATTTTCTAAAATGGATGATCGATCCAAACTTAGTTGGGGATCATATAAACAACAAAACCAAGCGCACCTCGCTTATCAAAACCAAGGCTGAAACTTACGTCGTGAATTAAAATCAAAGTATATGTCGCACTCAAATACGGAATTATACCAATATTCAAAACCGAGAATATGCTTCGTTACCAAAAATCCAAAACATACGTCGCTAACTAAAACCAAGATAGACGTCAATAATCAAATTCGATATATATAATTATATCATTATCCAAATTAAAATACTCATCATTATTCAAAACCAAAATACACATGTCGCCCTTCCGGTCTCATTCAATAATGCCTCACTGGTTGCGAAAAATAATCCGAAACACATTAGATCTCCTAATCACCTTACGACATTGTTACACATGCCCACATAATCACATAAGTACCTATTGTACGCTCGCCATCTTTTACATGATGACTCGATGAATTGGCCTCATACAAAGGCATTCATCATGCCCGCTCTCAACCAAGCATTGGCGATTATTATCACATATCGTATTCGCTTCCCTTTTAAGCTTTTGGCATAATTATTCATTCTAACACTTAGGTTTATACGCCTCTGGTCACATTTTCCTCATCGTGCCGAGCTTGCCACAACGTCAAGCCACCTCGACGATAATTCCAACATAAGCACGGCTAATTCTAATTAGTCTACACTCACTCTCATGGGTACTTCAAGCCACAATCGTCAACAAGACTTTTGGCGATGTCCACCCACCTTATTACGTCCTAAATTCTCACTTGGGCGATTACACTCATTCGCTTACATCCTAAACCGCATCACTGGCCACGTAAAAGTGACATGAACGCTCACTACCGTTTAAAGCACATAGCACATATAGCACATATCCCATATAATTCGGCGGCGACAATCCCGCTAAAACACATAATGTCAAATGACAAATCAAAATCAATTATGAAAACAATGAGCATCATGGACTTATTGCTCGTCCGACGAAAATTTAAAAATTTCAACGTTTTCTCATAACGGCTAACATCGTTGGCTTGGTCTCATCTCATCGCGTAGCATCATTGATGAATCAGAATCATCAAGTCGAAATACTCACACTCCTAATTCAATACCGCTCGAATTAAGACGTTGGCTATTTTGGTTGTTCCTCCAGTAAGGGAAACGGACATTACCATTTAGCTAGAATCTCAATCAATTCGCCACTCTTTACGCCCTTGGGTCGTCACGTCCCGAAGTAAGGGCCACTACACTTAACCGTAGGTCAAGTATCGTATAGTGTCTCGTTTAAATCCTTGACGATTAAGGTATGTCACAACTACACTACCACTTCATTCCGTTTCTGGGAAAGAAGTCTTCTTTACGGCCATCAGTTGATACATCAAAGGCAACATACATTCAATGTAGGAGAAGTCTTCTCCGTTCCTCATCTTTAACCTCTGGACTAACCATCTCAGCTTCCACCCACCTTAGGAATCTTTACATCTCCAAGAAGATTCCTTTTCAGTGTCAGTATCAGGTTTACACCCTTGATAGCTCAAATCTATCATTGCTTACTAGCACACCGACTGTACTTGGTCTTGACGTGTCTTCAAAACAATCACCGCTCTTAAATACTTCGAGCTAAACATCACTCCTTTCTAGACACACTTGTTCCGAACAATACCGTGGGTATTTCCGCTTCGGAATGACTCGGTCATAATGACTCGCATGAGACTCTCTCCATGCAGTCGATAAGGATAGGGTTACTTGCATAAGAATCCGTAATAGGGTAGAAATATTTTCTCCTTCCGGAAGCTTGACCCAAACATTTATCTCAATTACCAAGTGTTTTAAGGGTGACGATTTATCCGACATAGCGTGGTTCTTCCTAAATTATGTATAGTTGATCAGGTTATGCATAATTGAGGACCAGTCGACATCATGTCCTTTCTCATCAAAACGTTCATTTTTCATACGCTACACGCGTAAATTAATTCCAAGAAAATTTTTAAAGAGTACAAATCTAATTGTTTCAAAAGAAAGAAAAGAAGATAGCACCACCTTCCATTCTTATAAAAAAAAGAAAATTTATTCATACACATTATGTAAAATGAATTTTTTTTTTATAAAAGAAGATTTGTTTGACACCACAGAGTCAGTTTATGAAATTTGATAACACATTTTTCCATTGTTTACACAAACAGTTTACACACAAAATTAGTGCAATTCGCGCAACAACATTTGTCCAACACACAAATTCGTTATTGCAATTTCCACTGTTTTAAAATTACCAATTCACAAAACATTATTAAATACAGTTTGGTCAACGGCCACAGCAAGTTTCAAAAATAATACCCACTCATGGATTATGCAAGCAAGTAACGTACATGTGCGGAGGATCCACCAACAGGAATCATTCCACACTCGGGGTCAAATCAATCTCACACAAGCCAAGTGCCTCGGGGGTAACCACAACCTCCAGGCTTCACTCATAGTACAACCTATACAATGACGCCTCCTCATAACTCATAACCAAGAACAATTACAACAATCGTAATAACAACACCGAAAATAACGTACATACATACCAATTTTCCTCAAAAAGGGATACATCATTGGCTTTCAAAGCCAAAACATCCAATCGTAACGGTTCTAAGTTCTCAATACATAAACTAAATATGCATGAACTCCCCTAGAGTTCTAAATCAAAAGTAATAGCTAAAAGAATGCGCAATCACCACGCCGGTGATAAGATAAAACTATGAGGCAACAATAACCTCAATCCAATAAACCTAAATCTTGAAGTCCTCCTACTTACTAGTACGTGGACGATAAAAGTGTGAGGTTTTTGTCTACGAAAAGCATTTCGAGTCAAATTTCCAAAAACATAGGGCCCACTGCCCAGAAAGTTTTGAACCCAAGGTGAAATTACCATTTTACCCCTATTCTATCAAGGCTGCCTTTTTCTAAAATTTTATCGCTCACTAAACTGAGTGTATATCCTAAACCGTGTGTCCGCAAAAGCCGAAACGACCGCTCAAGTATAAGTTGGTTCAATATCTAGAATTTATAGTTTTACATATTTAGCTGTTGCTATATAAGTTTTTGAACTTATTACTCATTCAAATTTTGGTCTAAATTTTTGACTAGCTTTGCCATTTCGGCAATATCTCATTCGTCGGGCGTCGATATGACTCCATCCGAATTCCCACATGTACCTAAGAGGTTCCTCTACCTCCTAGTCTAAGTTTCCAAGTCTCCATGTACCAAAATATTTTAAAACATACCCAACAAGCTACTATCCCAAAGCAATCCTCAAAGAAATTTTGACAAATTTTTGTAATTTACAAAAATGAGCGTAATTTGAAATTTATAAATGCTTTTGATGTGAAACCAATTAGAGGTGATAGTCCTAAGAGCCTTCTACAGATACCTAAGTTTTTTTTTGAAAAGTTATTACAAAAATATAGAGTTATACTCCTTTTCCCAACGGTATACCAGATTTGACTAGTTTTAGTAAAACGGCGATATCTCACTCATCTGAAGGAGATACGACCCTATCCAAAGAACCACATACACTTAAGACATATGCCCACATCCATATTGGATTTCCCAGGTGCCTTATGACCAAAAATAATTCACAAAATCTAACCAAACACCATTTTAATTTCTCTAAACACCAATACAAAGCCATACCCAATGACTTCACATTCTTTCGAACACATCAACTCATGGGTTTCCAGACCCAAACGTTTCAAGACTTACTAAGTAGAGGTCGACACGAAAGAATCAAAGCATAAATCACCAACTTTATTCGAAAGTTCCAAAAATAGCCGTTTCCAAACGACACGTTACGCGAGAATAAGTTAATAGTCGTTTTTCAAAACAATGAAGGGTTGTGGGATGACATATAAAAGTCGCACTCCCATCAACTGAAAAATTTCTAAACGATAAATTACGAAACAATATATTTCCATATTTGTATTTTTCAGATTTTTGGCGTGGAGAAACTTCCTGCTTTACCAAGTTGACAGGCTGAGCAAAGATGATCCTTTTCAAACTTCAATCTAGGTAGACCTCTAACCAGATCTTTTCGAGCAAGATCATTTATCGTGCTGAAGTTTAAATGGTTTAAACGACGATGCCACAACCATGATTTGGACTTGGAAGCTTTGGACAGCAAGCATATCGGAGAAGACTTCATCATTTCATCCATGGATATTGTGTACAAATTGGTGCTACGACTGCCTTTAAGTATGTCTGTACCATTAATATCACGAACAAAGCACGTATGCTTTCTGAAGGCCACTTCAAGATCAGAATCACAAAATTGCCCTACAGAGAATAGATTGTGTCCAAGTCCCTCCACGTAGTATACTCTTGAGATCACAATGTCACCCATAACATAATCTCCATAACCCATGATTGCTCCTAAGTGATCATTCCCGAATCTGACTGACGCGATGAACTTTTCCACAAAATTCATGAGCTTGGAACGATTCCCCGTCATATGTTTTGAATAACCAGCCTAGTCAGAAACCAAAGCATGACCTGTACGACCTGCATTTGAAAACAGTCGAGTTTGGAGAGTTTGGAATTTCGGTTCCCCAATTTTTGTTAGGGACCTGTTGGTTAGCATATAGAGTAGAAACATTTCACAAAAAGCTTATTAAATGACACATTTCCACCTACAGGCAAATTTACTTTCCTGTGGGTCTCCATGAGAACCACAATCAAGTATACCGTAAGGTGAGTTTCTTCCTTGGGTCTCCATTGGTAACCAATATCAGCAAATAGTATTTTCCCGTACTTTCCAACCCCTATGTCTTGTACAACTGTTAGCAAACATTTGCCTTTTGGTTTCCAGATCTGCTTCTTTATTACAAACAATTCCTAGTGGTGGGGTTACATTCCACTGAATTCAAGATATTAACAACACACATTCCATGACTTGCAGAGTTTACACGTTTGTTACAAGTTTTGCACACAGATTTAGAATTCGAATTAATTATAACGAACGCTCGGTCAAACGTTGACTCGCGAAACTATCAAAAATAAAATTTTCTAATTTCTGTTGAGTTTAAAGATCTAGGCTTAGTCTAGGATTAACAACATCAATGAACATAAAATATGTATAGCGGAATTAACATAAGAACAATGATATTGTAACAAGGTTTTACCGAACATTCACCACAGCCCTAATATTATTTGATCAAGATAATACGGTTACATCAATGAACTGTAACAGGGATCAAGGAAAGCCTTAATTACCTTGAGGCTACACCAACTCTATAGACGTCTACATCTCTAACACTTTGTGTACACACACTTTTCTGGATGGATAAAACCTATAACCTGTATCTCTTTATATACTAGATATATTAGGTTTTACAAAGGAAACATAATATAATTAGGAAACTATTAAATAGCATTAATTAATTCTTTCCTATCAACAATTAATAGTATTAATAACTTATCTTTATCCTTTTAAGCAAGTCATCAATGTTGATCTTGTTTCCTTCTTTAAGGAGATCTTCTGAAATCTTATCATCATTTGAAGAATTCCTCCTTTGTCTTTCAAGTCCTTCATCTTTCATATGTTTTGTCTTATCAACTCAAATATAATTCCCAACAATTTCCGTTCATAATAAAGTACAAAAATAATTATTTACGACAAATAAAAATTTAAATGTCGGCGTTCGCTTACAGAAACTCGTAAAATAATAACTATGACGTCGGACTAGCGATCGTCATACGCGTCATGAAACTCGGGTTGTTACATTCCACCCACCTTAAGGGAGCACCGTCCCGGTGCTCGTCCTTTCTTACTCGTCTTAATTTCTCTTACGGTGAGACAGCTTCCTTATTGTCGAATTGCCTCACATGCTCGAACGTAAAAATTACTCAATATAATACTGGTCTTAACTATCTCGGATGGAAAGTCAACATAACAAATGATAATTCATATCAATAAAAATCAAAAATATAATTACAACTGCTCTTATTATAAGAGACAAAATACATCACCTAACATATCTGGGAAAACATAAATCGTGTCGTTTTAAAACGGAAGACTTTAAATGAAAGATCAACTCAAATCTTAGTTTGGCGATCATTTTAACAAAACAAAGCGCACACCGCTACACAAAACCAAAACATACGTTGCTAACTAAAACCGAAACAAACGTCAAAAATCAAAACCAAAATATACGTCATTATCGAAAACCAAAATACCCATCAATATTCAAAACCAAAATACTCTTCAATATCCAAAACTAAAATACTCTTCAATATCCAAAACCAAAACATACATCGCCCTCCCGGTCTTATTCAATGATGCACCACCGGTTGCGAAAATGGTCCGGAGTACATACGACCCCATCAAACGCATTATATCATAAAAATCATATATTCAATTAAGCACATAATTGCCTATTAGTCATTTTAAAATGACTATATATTTCTACCTAGCTTATCATCACGCTCATTAACATTCATGCTTGCTTTTTATAAGTTCTAGCAAAATAACTATGCTCACTTATTGGAAAGCCTCAACGATGGTTATGCTCATCACACGGTTCATACCCGACGGATTAGATCGATTATTATACCGAGCTTGCCGGATGGCCATGCTTCTTGGTAATGATCTCAACTAATTCACGGTTAGGTTTTTTCCTACCATAGTCATGCTCATGGGCTAACATGCCACAACCGACAATGGTCTACCAGGCTTACGTACCTCTCAAATCAACCTTCATCTATATTTGGGTAAATATACCCATTCACTCACGTCCTAAGCCGTATCACGGCAAGACAAAAGCGACACAAGCGCTTACTACCATTCAAAAGCACATAGCACATAAATCACATAATTCATATAACTCGGCGGCGATAATCCCGCTACAACACATAATGTCAAATGACAAATCAAAATCAATTAAGAAAACAATTGAGCATCATAGACTCGTTGCTCGTTCGACAAAAAATAAAATCTTTAACGTTTACGCACCGTAACTAGCACAATCGGCTTGGTCCCAACACATCGCGTAATATCACCGATGAATCAAATAATCAAATCAGAATAATCACTCACCTTCCTAACTTTAATACCATTCGACTTAAGGCGTTAGCTACTTTGATTGGTTCCCTAGGATGGGAATGGATGTTACCCTTCGGCTAGAGTCACCAATCTTTTCGCTTTTTTATACGCATACTAAGTCATTACGTCAAGGAGTAAGGATCACTAACATTAAGTCAGGTGTCTCTTAGTGCCTTATTATAATCTCCGTCGACATCAGGTATACTTATAACTATACTGCCACTACATTCCATTTCGGGGAAAGAAGTCTTCTTCACGGCCATCAGTTGATACACCAAAGACATCACTCATCTAATGTAGGATAAGTCTTCTCCATTCCTCATTTTCAACCTCGGGACTAACCATCTCAGCTTCCACCCACCTTAGGAATCTTTACATCTCCAAGAAGATCCCTTCTCAGTGTCGGTATCAGGTTTACACCATTAGTAGCTCAAATCTATCATTGCTTACTAGAATACCGACTATACTTGGTCTTGACACGTCTTCATAACAGTCGCCGATCTACATTACCACGAACTAGATTTCACTCCATCCTAGACACACTCGTTCCGAACAATACCGTGGGTATTTTACTTTCGAGACGACTTGGTCATAATGACTCGCATGAGACTCTCTCCATGCAGTTATTAGAAGTAAGGTTACTTGCATAAAAATTCGTAGCAGGGTAAAAATATTTTCTCCTTTCGAAAGCTTGACCCAAACATTTATCCCAATTATCAAACATTTCAATGGTGATGATTTATCCAACATAGCGTGGTTCTTTCTAAATTATGCATAGTTGATCAGGTTATGCATAATTGAGGACCAAACGACATCATGTCCTTCCTCGTCAAAACGTTTCTTTTCCATACGCTACACGCGTAAATGATTTTCAAGAAAATTTCCAAAGTGTAAAAAATCTAACTAGTTCAAAAGAAAGAAAAGAAGATAGAACCACCTTCCATTCTTATTATTTAAAAAATTTTATTCATACACATTATGTAAAAAAGAATATATTTTTTATAAATTGTTTTGTTTTTTTTTGTTTTTTTATAAAAGAAGATTTATTTGACACCATAGGGTCAGTTATGAAATTTGAAAACACATTTTTTCATTTATTTATTTTATCTATTTTTTTTTTTTTTTTTTTTTTTTTTATATTGTTTATGTTATCTTTTTTTATGATTTTTTTTTTTTGTTATTGATCTGTATCGTAAGCAATTTATACAACATAGTCAAAATGATGTCTTCAGTAAATAACACATTGTTCAAACACACAAAATTCGTTATAGCAATTCACAATTTTTTAAAATCATCAAGTCACAAAACATCATTAAATACAGTTTGGTCAACGGTCACAGCAAGTTTCAAAAATAATACCCACTCATGGATTATGCAAGCAAGTAACATACATGTGCGGAGGATCCACCAACAGGAATCATTCCACACTCGGGGTCAAATCAATCTCACACAAGCCGAGTGCCTCGGGGGTAACCACGACCTCCAGGCTTCACTCATAGTACAACCTATACAATGACACCTCCTCCTAACTCATAGCCGAGAACAATTACAACAATTGTAATAGCAACGCCGAGAATAACATACATACATACCAATTTTCCCCAAAAAGGGATACATCATTGGCTTTCAAAGCCAGTACATCCAACCGTAACGGTTCTAAGTTTCCAATACATAAACTACATATACATGAACTCTCCTAGAGTTCTAAATCAAAAGTAATAGCTAAAAGAATGCACAATCACCACGCCGGTGATAAGATAAAACTCTGAGGCAACAATAACCTTAATCCAATAAACCTAAATCTTGAAGTCCTCCTACTTACTAGTACGTGGACGATAAAAGTGTGAGGTTTTTGTCTACGGAAAGCATTTCGAGTCAAATTTCCAAAACATAGGGCCTACTGCCCAGAAAGTTTTGACCCAAGGTGAAATTATCATTTTGCCCCTATTCTATCAAGGCTGCCTTTTTCCAAAATTTTATCGCTCGCTAAACTGAGTGTATCTCCTAAACCGTGTGTCCGCAAAAGCCGAAACGACCGCTCAAGTCTAAGTTGGTTCAATATCTAGAACTTATAGTTTTACATATTTGGGTGTTGCTATATAAGTTTTTGAACTTATTACTCATTCAAATTTTGGTCTAAATTTTTGACTAGCTTTGCCATTTCGGCAATATCTCATTCGTCGGGCGTCGATATGACTCCATCCGAATTCCCACATGTACCTAAGAGGTTTCTGTACCTCCTAGTCTAAGTTTCTAGGTCTCCGTGTACCAAAATATTTTAAAACATACCCAACAACCAACTATCCCAAAGCAATCCTCAAAGAAATTTTGACAAATTTTTATAGTTTACGAAAATGAGCGTAATTTGAAATTTATAGATGCTTTTGATGTGAAACCAATTGGAGGTGATAACCCTAAGATTCTTATACAGGTACCTAAATTTCCTTTTGAAAAGTTATTACAAAAATATGGAGTTATACTCCTTTTCCCAACGGTATACCAGATTTGACTAGTATTAGAAAAATGACGATATCTCACTTATCCGGAGGAGATATGACCCTATCCAAAGCACCACATACACTTAAGACATATGCCCGCATCCATATTGGATTTCCCAGGTGCCTTATGACCAAAAATAATTCACAATCAACCCCACAACCTACTGGTTACAAACTACCGTAAAATCCATTTCAAAATCCAACCAAACACCATTTTAATTCCTCCAAACGCCAATACAAAGCCATACCCAATGACTTAACACTCTTTCAAACAAAAAAACTCATAGAATTCCAGAATCGAACATTTCATGACTTACTAAGTAGAGGTCGACACGAAAGAATCAAAGCACAACACACCAACTTTATTCGAAAGTTCCAAAAATAGCCGTTTCCAAACGACACGTTACGCGAGAATAAGTTAATAGTCGTTTTCCAAAACAATAAGGGTTCATGGGATGACATATAAAAGTCACACTCCCATCAATTGAAAATTTTCAAAACAATAGGTTACGAAACAACATATGCGATTTAAAAGCAATGGGAAAACATTCGAACTCGGAGTCGAACAATAAGTCACCCAATGGGATCGACAAACTACGACGAATCAACATCACCAAAAGATGAAAAGTAAAGTCGCGAAAAAGTTTCGAAGATAATCGTATAACAACGATGTTTTCATTATGTATCAAAATAATTTTATCATATCGCATCGAAATGTTTAAAGAAATTAAACTCTTCGCAAGAAGCGAATATCAAGATATATATAGTCGTACACCATAGAACGGATGCCGTATATATATATCTATATGCATATATATAATTATTACTTGTACCAAGTGTCAACCACTTGTTACGCACATAATATGCAATCAAATATACCACATAAGGCTTCTAAGGATCGGGAACGATGCGCGCGCGGATATCGGACAACGGTGAAGGACTCGTGAAAATTTTCCGAAAACAGTTGTAGTCCAAGTTTTGTAAAACGACTTAGTTCACTACAACTCGTGCTCTGGTACCACTCTGTAACACCCCCAAAATACGATACGCAGCGGAATACAACATTTGGGGTGCTACTTCATAATACATGCACACGAGTCCCAGTAAACGTTTAAAGATACGTTTATAAAACACAATTTCATTTATTAGAAAGATCAGAGTTACATAGGTCCCAATACCAACATAGAAATTATTTCTAAAAGTCACAACACGACTTGATTTCTAAAAACATCATTTTTAATTTATGACACAACTTCACCGAGGCACCGTCCTTGATATCCGCGTTCCGTCCCATCCAAGCCATCAACAATACCTAACCTGAGATACATGCTTAAAAACGTCAACAAAACGTTGAGTGAATTCATAGAGTTTACAAATAACAGTTAGAACGCATATTTGGTTCAACAAAACATATAACATTGCTCGTAAGACAAGTTATAAAAATATTGATTTCCAACTAAATGAGCCCATGTACCGAAACTTAACACATTCATTCCCGTAGGACGAAATTATGTCCGAGAAGTATGCCACTTCTCCTAATACTAACTACAAAATGTCCGTTTGACAGGGTGGTCACAACTGATTCAAACCCCGGACAGGGTTGTCAAACCCAATAGATCTATTTAATGCATTAGCGTTCGCCCACAACAAGGCAACTAACGGTCACACAGTAAAAGGCATATACTCAATAGTGAATGGAATCATATTTAGCATCAAAACACATTGCGTTCTCATTTTCAAAACAAGCAGGTATCCCCCTCGCGGGTTTAAAAAGATTTAAAACACTTAAAAGCGAGGCTATGAACTCACCTTGATCGAAGTCGAAGATCAAGAAGTCGAAACAATCCACGGAAAATCAACGAACACGATCACGACCTATAATTTATGTCGCTCGATTACTATGCCGAAAAGTACAATCAACGATGCGTACATCGTATCAACAAAATCATATATATAGTATATATATATTCATACATGTGATGAGAAATCCACTTGCGCCTTAGATCCTAAAACCCCATAATATTAGGTTACGATCATTCTTTTATTTATCTCTCACATAGCTTAATCGAAAACTTTCTATTTTAGGAAACTTTCTATTTTTGGAAAGTTACTATATTCGGAAAGTTACCATTTTTAGTAAGTCTCGTTATCCAATTCATATTCTCATCGTTTAAGTATTTTATACTTAATAAATCTTCAAAGTAAATGACTTGGTCATTTATTACTCTTTTAAAAGTTATGTTTCGACACTTAGCAAAAATTACTATTTTTAGACCTTACGTTTATATCGACCGATGGTCTCAAAATATTTATCGATCTCAAAAGATTTAATCATGATAGTTCACCGTTCAAATTAATCCATACGACGTGTTAACGTCGATTAAAATACAAGTTGACTCTTAGGTTGACTTTTTATATAAATAACATATATAGTATGTATTTATTATTTTTATCGACACTTTATGTAATTTGTTTGTTTTAACTCGATAAATTATGAAATTTACATGGTAAAAGTGAAACATTATTTCGGACAACTTTTCAGTTTTGACGAAAAGCCGAAACGGAACAGAAAATGACCTTTTTGCCCTTACAAGAATCTGCTGTTGACTTTGACTTTTTAATAAATTGCTGAAGTTTGACTTTCAGTTTTGACCCGTTAAATCGCATTTTCACGCTTCGGACTCAAAAGAGATTTTATGTAAAACGATATTCCGAACAACTTTTTAGTTTTAGCCGAGACCCGAAACTCGACAGAAAATGACCAAAATGCCCTTTTTCAATTCTGCTGTAACTTGTATTTTCAATAAAAACGCAGCAGTTTGACCATCGGTTTTGACCCGCTATATCACATTTTCGTGACTTTGACCAAAAAGAGATTTTATGCAAAACGTCATTCCGGACAACTTTCGTGCTTCGCCGGAAGGCCGAAACGGACTCGAAAGTGCTCAAAACGGCTATTTAAAATTCTGACAGCAACTAATAAAATTCTAATAGCTGTTTGGAACTTTTATGAGTTTTCAAATCTTGTTTTTGCCGTAACTTCTTCGTTATAAGGAGTTACGGGACGTTCGAATTACCGAAACGTACATTAGGACAAACTCTATCATATTTCAACATCAAAAATCAGTTTTTATGAAATCTCGAACCTCGAAACCTGAGCCAAACTTTCTGCTCGTTTTTTACACTTACAAAACGCGCCGAAAACTATTTTCGACCCAAAAATCACTTCACAACATATCAAGAATAGCTTATAAGCAACATCTTAATATTTCAAATTATCCAATATTATTTCTAATCTAGTCTATCGCGAGATCCCTCGGATTTCATCACATGCACGAATCAAAATCAATTCTACACGAAAAATAATTATAACATGGACTTTAAAATACTTACAATTAGCTAGAGAATCAAGATCAAAGAAAAATATGCATCCCTCTTTTGCTTCCTTTTCTTGGCCGAATCCAACACAACACCAAATCAATAAACCCACAAATTTTGATCAATTAAATCTTCAATAAAACACTCATCTTTAAACCCTTTTAGCTTGATTTTAATCAAAACCCATGAAATCAATTAATTCTTGATCTTCAATTAAACTCATTGCATGTTAGATTTTCTTGTTGAAGATGATAATAGGATCATAGTAGAAGTGTTTCATGGTGGTAGATGATCTTAGATGATGGTGGGTCATGGTGGTGGTGTTTGTTCGAATGGTACAGACAAGAGTGGAGGAGAGAAAATATTTCCTATGTGTGTATTTTTGGTGGAAGCAGGGATGTCGAGTTATACAAATAGGGGATTTGTTTGGGTCAGTTATGTAAAGGGGTGTTTGGGCTTAGTCCTTTTTGAGTCCATTACACATGTTAACTAGTAAATATGTAAGCCCAATATTGATTTAATAAGAAAAGATGCGTTTTAAAAGAAAATGTTTTATTTTAACACGGATTCGGCTAAGACACAAAATTTATCGGGAATCACAAAAATAAAATAATCATACTCTCGGAACATAATAAAGAATTTTTAAATTCTTAGAATGCTTAAACGGATATAAATCCTAAGCACGACTTGCGATATAGCCAAAACGATAATTTTTATCAAATCACCCAAAACGATTAACGAACGCGAGGTCAAACGTCGACTCGCGAAACCTCCAAAAAATAAAATTTTCCAATTTCCGTTCGTAATAAAATACAAAAATAATTATTTACGACAGATAAAAATTTAAACGTCGATGTTCTCTCACACGAATTTATCAAATTATAATTATGAGGTCGGATTCGCGATCGCCATACGCGTCGTAAAACTCGGGTTGTTACAATAATCAAATCAACCAAGGTAAACTAACCGAGATAAACAAATGATACCAAAAATCGAACGATTATTAAGAGTATGAGAATTACTAGGTGTTTCCTATCGAATTAAGCATGTTGCTTGACCTTCTTTTCTCTTCTTGCATTTTGAAAATCGACTTTTGTGGTTAGGGTATCAAAAATATGTTCAAGCACACTCTAAACTCGTGTTTAGGGATTTGTATTTATAGTCTTTGAAAATTCATCGATACGCCGTATTGGTTGAGGTCAATACGACATATTGGGGGTTTCTTGGAGTAGGGACCATGTTCAATATATTCTAGAATTTTCATATACTTGAAATAGAATACGGCGTATAGAACTTTCTAGATACGGCGTATACGTCTTTAATTCTTTGTGGTTTCTTGTGAAGTGTAGGCACAGATACGTCGTATCTTCCTTGATGCATACAGCGTATAGGATGTCAGAATAGTATTCTTCAAATTTCTTCGTTTAAGCTCCAGAATGCGTGCCTTTTAGCTAATCTTCACAAAGTACTCCATAATTACTACAAATCTCAAATATAAACGATTAAGTACCAATTCTTGCAATAATTATACAAAATGGGTAAGAAACATGGGATAAATGATGCTATAAAACTGACGTTATTTGATGAAATCAAATATTCCTCCACTTGAATCTTGTGAAGATCGTTTAAGCCCATCTAGGATATATTTTACAAATATCATTGATACGAATTAGCACAGCGGAATTAATCAAAGAACACAATGATATTAAACAAGGTTTTACTATTAAACACCAAGCCCCAATATTATTTGATCAAGATAATACGGTTACCTACTGTAACAGGGATCAAGAGATCCTTGAGGCTACATGGTATGTGCTTAATTACACATACCTTTTACCTTTTAAAACGGACTTAAATGACCAAACCCGTACCAAAAATACATTGTATATGTATGTTTTCACTTATATTGTGAAGGAAACGGATATCCGAGAAAAGGACAAAAACGAAGCAAAAACCAAAAAAATCGAGCACGAAATGGAAAAGCGTGAAAAAGTCAAAGTCCAAGCCAAAAAGTCAACGAAAAAGTCAACCCCAAAAATTCAAAGTCAAAGCCGAAGCCGAAACCGAAAAAATACTTAATGGGCCTTCCCGCACCCATCTATTGGGCCGGGACAGCCCATTAAGTATTTATATCAAAGCTTAAATAATCCTTAAAGCCCAAAGTCTAAATAAAGGCCCAAAACCCTTTATTTTTAACTTGGCCCGAAACCCTTTAAATATAAAAAGGCCCAAACAGTTAAATCCATGGCCCAAACATTCTACTTAATGAGCCGGTTATAAGGCTGTTAAGTTAGTTACACCACAAGTCCTCAAAGGACCATTATTGCAATGGAGATATATGACTTCAGGGGCTGTTCGTGCCTCTCTCCCAAACATCTACACCACAAGGACCATACCTGAAATCACACTATACAAGATAAGGGACCAAAGTTGCCAAAACCATAAACTTATACCCTACACCCCTTTTATACCCATTTCCCGCCAAACTTAAAACCCTACACTGTTCATCTGTTACGTTCCTTTCTCCCTGCACCATGACAAAACAGTGTCACACCCCAAATGAACCCCACAACAAAACCCCACCCCACATAAATCCAATTCCATGTTGCCAATCCCTCAAATTCTTAATGGATGATGATTTGAAGACAAAGATCAATGGCTGTGATTTATGGGCTTGGTGAGCAAGAAAGATAGAGGGCCAAGATGAAGGCTTTGAAGCTCCTCACACAACAAACACAACAAGCACAAGTGCTAGCTTATTCGGCTATATATAGGCTTTTTTTAGCTTTTTGGATGATAAGCTTGCCATGGAAGAGCTTATGAGGTTATTAGACTGCTTATTTCAAATAAGCAGTGTAGGTTAGAGCTCATTAGGGTCATTCATTCCCTGTTTTGAGCATGGGAATAAGGTACACCTTGTTTTCTCTTTAAATCTTTCCTAAGTGCTTAATTGCTAAAATTGCTTATTTCTACTTATGTTGTGCTTATTAATGCTTAGTTGTGCTTATTTTATCTTAAAGTAGCTTAACATGTTCAGTTTGTAGCTTAGAAGTTGTTAAATTTGGGTCTTCATTAAAACTGCTCTTTTAGTCATTTAGCTTATTAATGTAGCTTATATAACAGTGCTTATTTCCCTTATGTTATTGCTTATTAGAACTTAATTTTCATAGAACTCCATCTGTTTTCACAAACCTAAGCTTAAAATGGTCTAAATCAAGCTTTAAATTGGTCTTTGCAAAGTTAAAGGGGTGTTTGGGTCAACGGCCAAAATGGGTCAAAAGTGGTTAAAAATTGTCTTTGGCCTTTCAATCATTTTCAACAAGCTCACTCTTAGTCTTATAATCAGCTTCCAATAGTTTTTTTAACTTAAATATCAAAAGATAGGTTTTAAGTTTTCATGTTTCAAATCTGTGAATTTATATATTTTTCCATCTGTCTGTTTTAATCAATCTTATTTAGTAGTGTTTTCATGTTTATTTTTGTGTTTTCTATGTCTAAATATGAGTTAGAACTCTAGTAGTTAAGGTCTGGAAGTTGGTTTGAGGTTGTGCATATAAACTGTCTTAATTTCTTTTCTTTCATTTCAGTCAAAAAGATTCAAATCCCCTTTTTAATCTTAGTTTTAGGTCTGCTATATTTAGATTTAAACTTTGCTTTTTGGTATAAAAGTAGTATGTAGTGTAGAGATTGCATGCCTTAGCTTATTTTATATTTTAGAGCTTATTTAGGTGCCTTAGGGTAGGGCTGCAAGTAGTGCATTTGGCTGCCAAAAGCCAAAAAGCCAATCCTTGCTTAAATCTGTTTTCCCTTTTTCTAGCTTATTTGTTTTTCAAAATGATTAAAGTTTGCTTTTTCTAATAGTAAATAGTATTGGCTTAATCTGTTTTTAGCTTTTAGAGCCATAAGGATAGCTTATGGCTCTTAAAAATTAGCTCAAAAGTGCCCCCATTAGGCTGTTTTAAACCTTTTTGAGCCAAACTGCTTATCTGCTTATTTGAATGTTTTAGCTGTTAGTTTTGCCTATTTTAGGTTTAGGTTTGCTTATTAGGGTTTAGTAATAAGCTGTTTTGAGCTTATTTATTTTCCTTGTTGCTTATTAGGTCATAAAAAAACCAAACAGTCTAGCTTAAATGTCACTTAGTTAAAATGTTAAATCTGTCACTCTTTGCTGCTTATTTTCTGCTTATTTTTTAGTTTTAAAAATAAGTCCTTTTTTAAAAGTTGTTTATCTTTACTTATTTTAGCTTATCCAAAAAAAATCAAAAAAAATGTTTTCTTAAAAAGAGGGGTCACAGAGGTCGAACCTGTGACCTCTCCCTTTGCACACACACGTCCCAAACAACACACACACTAACCATTAGCACCAGTAGGGCCATCTGGTTTGTGTTTTGGGGTCAATAAAAAAAAAAACAGGCCAAAGGGGTAAAAAAAAAAAAAAAAAAAATTCTTGACTTTTTTTGCCTTTCACAAAAACAAAAATCATCTTTTATCCCAAACACATTTCTATTTATCTTTTCAGAAACCAAATAACAAAAATCATTTTCCCCAAAAACAAGCTCACCTCTTAAGTCTCTTAATATAATTAATAAAATCCAGCCTTTATACCAATCGTGTTTTTTTTTTTTTTGTTTTTAAACGTTAAATATCAAAAGAATTAGGTTTTAAAAGTTTTCCCCTTTCCAAGTTTCTTTTCAAAACTTTAATCTGTGAATTTATAATATTCTTTTTTTTTGCTTTTTTTTTCTTTCTTTCCCTTTTTTTTTTTATTTTTTTTTTATTTTTTTTTTTTTTTTTTTTTTTTTTTCTTTTTTTATATTTTTTCCATCTGTCTGTTTAAAAAAAAAAAAATAAAAAAATCAATCTTATTTAAGTAGTGTTTCCCCCCACTCCCCACATGTTATTTTTTATTTTTTTGGTGATTTTCCTTTCCTATTCGAAAAAAAATCTGAGTTAGGGAAAACTCTAGAGTCAGTTAAGCCTGGAAGTTAGTATTGAAGGATTGTTGTCATAAATAAAACTGTCTTAAAAAATTTTCTTTTTTTTCTTTTCTTTCATTTTTTCATTCAGGTCAAAAAGAATTTCAAAATAATCTCCATTTACTCGCCCTTTTTTTAAATTATGAATCTTAGTTTTTTAAAAGTCTGCTTATTTAGAATTTTAAAAAAAAAAACTTTGCCTTTTTTTTTGGTATAAAAAAGTAGTATGTAGTGTAGAGAATTTGCAATCCTCTTAAGCTTATATTTTTAAATTATAAGTTTAAGGATTAGAGCTATTTTTAGGTGCTTAAAAGGTAGGCTTGCAAGTGTAGTGCTTTTGGGCTGCCGAAAAGCCAAAAAAAAAGCCAAGCCTTGCTTAAAAAAAAACTAAAAAAATAAATAGAAAAAAAAAAAAAATAAAAAAATAAAAAAATTCTAAAAATAAAAAAAAAAATCTGTTTTTCCTTTCCTTCCTTGCCCCTTCCGCCCTTTTTTTGTTATTTTCATTATTTCTTTTTTTTTTTCTTTTTTCCTTTTCTTTATTCTTCTCCTCCCTTTCTAGCTTATTTTTTAATTAATTTTTTTATATTTTGTTTTTTATATTTTCTTTTTTTTCTCAAAAAAAAATGAGATAAAGTTTGCTTTTTTTTTTTCTTTTTTTCTTTTTTTTTTTTCTCGAATATAAATAGTATTGCTTTAAATTAAGATCCCTGTTTTTTTATTTTTTTTTTTATGTGTTAAATTTTTTTTTTATATTTTATATATTTTAATTTTTTTTTATTTTTTTTTTTTTTAATTTTTTTTAATTTATTTTTTATTTATTTTTTTTTTATTTTTTTTTTTTATTTTTTTTTTTTTTATTTTTTTTTTTTTTTATTTATTTTTTTAATTTTTTTTTTTTTTAAGCTTTTTTATTAATTTTAAGCCAGAAAAAGGTAGGCTTATCTCTTAAAATTAAGCTCAAAATGAAAAGTGCCCCCATTAAGGCTGTTTTAAAAAATTTAAAAAAAAAAAAAAAAATAATAAAAAAAAAAATATAAATAATAAAAA
>BQNB010017233.1:52500-70278 GCA_026074375.1 Tanacetum coccineum
TCATTATGGCTATAATTGTCCGCCGAAAGTTTCGACTATCTCTAATCCAGAACCATGCCATAATCAAAACGTTGATGAGTTCCCACAAACTTTGCCAAGTTTTCATCGGACATGCTATTCTAGAGATGGAAGTTCATTCACTTATGATTCCACTCCTAATTTTGTCGATGATTCTCCTAATGTTTTCAACCCACCTCCACAACCCCCGACGTATTCTTATGAGTTTTGTAGGAACAATGCTCATTATGGTTACGATTGTCCACCTCAAGTTCCGTTTGTATATAATCCGAAACCGTGTTACAATCAAGACTTTAATTTCCCACAAAATTTTCAATGTTTTCAACAACAATATATTTGTTGTACCCGCTGTGGGGGCCCGCATGAGGGAATTTAAAATGTCACAATAATTAAAAATTACAATAGATGAAAATTATTATGAGACAAATTTTTGCTATAATTCTAATTCTTTTGGTTTTGACCAATTTCAGCCCTCACAATTTATCATTGATCATATTAATTCAATGAATGATAATCTGAAAGCTCAACAAGTGATGAATGATTCTATGAGTAAGCTTCGTGAGACGTTTCAAACTTAGTCACAACAACGGAAAGAACAAGTGGTTAATCTTGATACTTATACTCTCCGTGCCTTCGATTGCTGGAAGATCCCATTTACTATGTTGATGATGCGATGTTGTCGAGGAACTGTTATATTCCCTTGAGAGATATTATTATTTCTGAACTTCCTCCATGTAATGCAATCACACCCGTTTTATTAACGAGGAGCCCGTTGACTCTCTTATAATGGAGGATAAGCATCTCGACACTATTCCAGAAATGGAATCAAACGAATTAATAAAGTCTAGTGTTGAGGACCTTGTCCATACCCCAAGTGAGTCCGATGGTATTTCCGAAAGTGAGTGTGATGTGCCCGATTGTGATGATTCTTAAACGACAAATTTTTCAACGTTTTCCAATCCTCTCTTCGACGATTCTACCTCTAGTGATGACAAGTCAAGTCATGAGGAGGTTATTCATGAAATAAGTTTTAAAACTTATTCGAACCCTCTTTTTGATCTTGACGAGGAAATCATTTCTAGTGAGTTTAATCCGATTTATAATGAAGACCTCGATTCTACTCTGAAAAATGATCGTTTTGATACCGAGTCTTATCTTCCTGAATCATTACTCAATCGCAATACTTTGATGGCTTCCTCTCCTAAGATTGATTCTCTCTTCGATGAGTTCGCCAGTGAACTCATAACAATTCCTCCAAGAATTATTAATAGAGAGCACGAGGAATATATTAGTCTTATGGAGAGGTTGCTATACGATAATTCATCTCCCCGACCGCCAAAAGATTTTCATGCTATTCCAAATACGATAATCGAGTCTCTTCCCACATTTCCTATCCCCGTTGAGGATAGTGACTCTCTTAGGGAAGAGATCAATATATTTCCCGGTCCGGATGACTCAATACCACCGGGTGTTGAGAGTGATGATTACGACTCAGAAGATGGCGATAATTCTACTTCCTTTCCCAAGTTCGAATAATTTCATGTTGATTATCCCGATTCGGGAGATTCAACCATTGATGTGGTGGAAGACATCCCCGTTGATGTGCCTAACATTTTGCCCACCCATCATATCGATTTCGACTTCATTCCTTCTCATAATGATCTCGGATCCGATCTTGATGTTTCTTCTCCTTTCGGAGATAGAAACAAGATTTACGATCCGGGGATATGCATTGAAGTTGAATCCACGAGATTTCTTGCTACTCATTCCCCCGTGATTGATACTTTTCTTCCATTTTCATCCGAAAATGAAGACAAAGCTTTCAATCACGGTGTTCTTGATTCAAAGGAGAAATCTCCTCCTTCTTTATCATATCGGGGCTTTAAAGCTTCCAAGCTTTTTCAACATAAAAGCCGATGTTGATTCATGGAGGGAACATTCCTATCTTGGATGTTTCATTTCTCTATTTCTATCCCCCATGAACAACTCAAGTATGGGGGGACGAGTCAGGCTCAAGACTCGGTTAACAAAAATAAGCGCTTCGTGGGTGGCAACCCATGCTTATCCTAATATAATAGTAGTAATGAATAAGTGTGTTGTGAGGAGGCTCGCCTCTTCCTTTCTTGTGCTTTGTGTTTTATGATGTATGACCAGGATTGTTAAGATTTTGAAGCCTCTCGTGCTCATGGTTTTGTCCTTCGATCACTCGAGCTTCGAATCCTCAACTTTATTATGGGAATCCAATATCTAAATCTTATCGACTAACGTTTATCTTTAAGCATACTTAATAAATGGCATAGGATTTACGTAAAGACCCTTCTTAAAACATTGAGGACAATGTTTAGTTCTAGTATAGGGGGGGATCTATCGATTTGATTGTGCCTGCAGTCGTTGTTTTCATGTAATCCCGTTTTTACCACCAAAATACCAAAAAAATGAAAAATTTTAAAAATTTTCAAAAATAAAATAAGTGTTTTGTTACAATTTTGACTTTCCTGCTGGGTAGAATAAGAATAAATTTTGACTCGATCGAGCGTGTTGAGCTCTAGCTTGTTCCTTAACTTTTAGACTAAGCATTCGCGGATCTTTGCGAAGAACGGAAAATGATAGAGTTAAGTATGAGTTAGATGCTAAACAAGGATTAGTTGGAAATCTTAAGAACTCATAAGTATAGTTTGTACCTTTTCTCTCCCATAAGCTTCTAACCGGACTAATAATACGTGCTCTTTTCGGAAATTAAACTTAAATCAACAAATTTTGAAGTACGAATGATATCAATAATTTTAGTTCAAATTTATACTTCAATTTTTCAAAAAGAAGTCTTCTCTATATATCATGGTAAAAAAATGAGATAATAATAATAAACTGTGGGCTGATAAAAGTTTGTTGCATCTTGCCGGCTCACAACCGATGTTGCAGCCTTCTAAAAAAAGGCCCATAGTAAGAATAATAATTCGAGACCGATAAAAGTTTGCTGCATCTTGCCGGATCACAATCGATGTTGCAGCCTTCAAAAAGGTCGAGGATTTACATTGTATCATGGTTATATTAATGTTAAGTGTGAAACAATGTGATTTAATAAATATAGGGAAAATCTCTTTTTCTTAAATTTAAATATGCTTTCGAACTAAGACTATTTCGTTTTAAGTTGTGGTTTTTCTAAATAAGTTATGTATAAACGGGAAGCCTAAGAGTTTCTGAAACCGAAGGTCCGTGAGTCCCGATACTAGTCTCTGTGGGGTGTCAAAAACCTGGTCACTTAGCCGCAAGGTTGGGATGTGCCGAGACGAAAGTCGCTACATGGGATGATCTCGCCTTCAAACTCATTATTCTCGGGTGAAATGTGAAGCATAGAATTTTTGCAAACCGTTGATCCATGGTTGAAATTCGAAATGGCACATTCACTTAGTATATAATAATTGTCGGGAGCGAAAAGTTCACAAATTGCAAATATGAGTAGTGTTAGCATCTTAACTTATATTTAACGGTGATTTTGTTTTTAAGCTTGGTTTGGGACAAGTGAAAAGTCGGGGATGATGAATTTATCTTTTTTGGGCATTTTATGATTGAAGTGCTTCTTATTCCGTGACTCTAAAGGTTATGAAAATAACGAAAGTCAAACATGTTAGTTAGTTGCTAAGAATAAGAATAAGGAAAAATACAAAAATATGTGTGGTAATAAGTGTAAATATTTAAAAATGGTCAAATGGGGCTTTTCAAAGCTATTGATTCTTTAATCCCCCTTGATGAACACTTAGCTACTTTTTGAGGTAATTAGTCGAGGGGGATTGAGATTCTTGGTTTTATTAAGTGTTTACTTATAGGATTGCGTGAGGACACGGCAATAGTTTAGTATGGGAGCTTTTGGTATGTGCTTAATTACACATACTTTTGACCTTTAAAACCAAACTTAAATGACCAAAAACGTACCAAAAATACATTGTATTTGTATGTTTTGCATTTGTATTGTGTAGGAAATGGATATCCGATAAAAGGACGAAAAATCAAGCCAAAACGGACAAAACCGAGCACGGAATGGAAAAAATAGGTTCATTGTAAGCCTTTCAAAGGCAGCTAGCTTATAAGTTTTTAGTTTTTCAGCTTATATTTAAAGTCTTTTTTTAGCTTATTGTACTGTTTTTATTTAAGTCAATGAAATTTAAGTTTTTAAGTTAAATTCTGTTTTTAAGATTAATGCATTTTATGTTATAAAACTGTTTTGTAAGCTCTTTCAAATTGTTTTTACCTTTACTTAAGCTGATACTTAAGCATTATAAGCTTGTCTATAGCTTATAGTGTCTTAAGTCCCCATAAAACCCAAATTTAACCAAAAAACACAAATCATTCATCATTTTTGGACAAGGAAAATCATTGGATGGCATTGGTTTAGTGGGCTTCATGGAAGCTTTAGGAATGGTTTATAAGCTGTTTTGGGTTGCATATGTTCTTACCAAAAAGCTATGGACTCTTGTAAGATCTCATTTTTCCAATTTTTGCTAATTTCTATGCATTTGCTTAAATCTGCTTAATGTGTGCTTAATCTGTGTTTTTAATACTATTTAGATGTTAATTATGCTTATTTGATCTTGTTTGGTGAATGTCATAATCTGTTCTAGCTTCAAATTGTGATTTTAGAATCTAAAGGGGTGTTTGGATTAAGGTTTAAGTTCTTGTCAAAAATCTGTTATAGTGTTTAAAGTTCTTAAAAATGAATTTAGATTGCTTTTAAATCTCTTTTAGATCATGTTGGATTAAGTTTTGAGCAAATGTTCAAAAGATTTCATGATTTTCTACTTAGGTTTTGACTCTGTGGTATTTTAAAGTTTTAAACAAGCATAATCTTGGATTCTTGGTTTTGGTTATGTTTATGAGTTTGAACATGTTTTATTTGAGGTCTTAAAAGTTTTTAACATCTGGTTTTACAGTTTCAAGACTTGTTTCATAGTATGCTAAGATTTCATAGCCTCATTATGTCCAAACTGTGAAGTTTTATAAGTATAATCTGTCTAGGCTTTGATTTTAAGGTTCAAAGGTGTTGAGTTAAGTTTTTAAGGTCCTTATGCATTTCATTTTGTAGTTAATATCTGGTTTTGAAGTTACTTGATCTGTCTCATAAGTTTTTATAATTATGGGTCAAATCAGTCTTGTTTTTTCTAGTCTTTGGGTTAGTCTTTAGCCTTTTTAAATCTTAGATTTAGTATAGTTTAAGTTTAATTTAGCTTCTGAATTTTTGAGCATAAGTTATTTGGAGGTTAAAGTTAATTTTTTTTGCTTTTTAGGGATTGAATATAGCTTTTATTAGGGCTGCAAGTAGCTTAAACAGGCCTTAGTAGGCTGTTTTGTGCTCAGTTTAGCTAAAAGATCATTTGAGCTTTTTAAGCTCTTAGCTTGTTAAGAAATGCTTAAATTAGACTATGATTAAGTCATTAAGTCTGTTTAGAGGTTTTAGAAGCTTTTTAGTTTAAGATTTTAGCTTTTAGAAGTTTTTACAAAATCTGTCATGACTTATAGCCAAAAATGGCTTCTGTGACAGTTTCATTTAATCATAGATTTCTTGCCCTTAAATCTGTTTAAATTCTTGTTTTTAATGCTTAATCATGTAGTTTAGGTGTTGTTCTTATTAGGTTTTAAGTCTTTCAGCTTATTATGTAGCTTGTGATAGCTTATTTTGCTTTAAAAAGTTGTCCAAAATCTGTCTTAGGTTTATTAAGTTAAGTCTGCTTGAATTATCTTAATACTATTGGGTTTTGGCTTATTTTCTTGCTTATTCTTAAGTTTTTAGCAAAAGTGGCTTTTCAAAAAGTCCTTATTTTAAGCTTATTAAAAATTTTGCTCAAAAAGTTTTTCAAAAAAAATTATATTTAACAAAAAGGAAGCCATGGGGGTCGAACCCATGACCTCCCCCTATGCACACACTAGCCTCAGCACACTCACACACTAACCAACTACCCTTGGGTCTTTTTCAGTTATATTCTTGCACTACTTTATTTATATAGTCATTTTAGCAGTTTTGCTTATTATAGCTTTTTTAGCTTTTTAACAGCTTATCCGTTAAGCCAATTTTTAAGTTAGCATTTTTCTCACATTCCTCTTAGCTTAAAGTACTTTTTTATAATTTTTCTAGATTTTTAAAAATTAGTTTACTATTTTTAATCATTTTAGGATTAAATTTTGATAATTTAGGTTTCGAGTCGCGTTTTTACGTTCCCGTTTACGTTTTTAGGGTTTTAGCTTTAATAATTTTCGTTTTTAGTTTGCCTTACTTGTTTTTCCCGTAGAAATAGAAAACCCAATCCAAATTTGATTATTCAAGCATTGTTCCACAAACCGATTCTCGATTCTCACATTCACGTCTCGTCGGGACACGACTTGGGAAGGTTTTTAATAGCTTCGCGCTTTCCCGCTCCTCCGCTCCTTTGTGCGTTTTTCTTTTAGAGAGCTGCCGTGAAACAAGTTGATTATTGGTTTACGTTATTCGATCTCATTGTTTTGTCCTCTAAAATTGAGATTAATTTTTGGCGCCGCTACCGGGGAGGAGTGTAAGCGATTGTCGTTTCGACGGTTGACAATTAGTGCTTTGAAGATCCTTCCCTTGTGAAGTTATTTCTTTATAAAAAAAAAAAATACAAAAATATTATTCATTTTTCATTAGTATAATAAAAACACAGAAAAAATCAAAAACATAAAAAACATGTCTTTAAATAATAAAAACCAACATCAATATAAATGCTCTTCAACTTGAGCATATGAATCAAACTAATTTCCCAACAAAAGAAGTTAAAACATTGCATTTGTGTCCACTTGGCGAGGTACGCCCACCTTTAATTGATTAACAAACTATAAGAGGGGTATAAAGAGGGTTGTTCCGAGGAACTACGACCCGAAAGGAGAAGGTTTTTAATAGCTTCGTGCTTTCCCGCTCCTCCGCTCCTTTGTGCGTTTTTCTTTTAGAGAGCTACCGTGAAACAAGTTGATTATTGGTTTAAGTTATTCAATCTCATTTTGTCCTTTAATAAAAATGTTGTTAAAAAACTTAAAATCCCAAAAATAATCTCTTTTTCTTCTATAATACCCATTAATTATTTTCTTAACCCACCTCTCATTATTAATTCCTTAATGTCGACATTGTGTTATTTATTATTCCGCTGTGCATTATCAATCATTGTTATTATTATCCTAGATGGGCTAAATGATTCTCAACATTCTCGTAACCCACCTCCACAACCCCCGACGTATTCTTATGAGTTTTGTGGGAACGATGCTTATTATGGTTACGATTGTTCACCTCAAGTTCCGTTTATCTATAATCCAGAACCGTGTTACAATCAAGACTTTAATTTCCCACAAAATTTTCAAAGTTTTCAACAACAATACCTTTGTTGTGAAAATTGCGGGGGTCCTCATGAGACTTTTCAATGTCAACTGATGAAACAAAATTATTACAAACCTAATCCGTGCTATGATTCTAATTCTTTCAGTTTTGACCAATTTCAACCCCCGCAATATATCATCAATCATCCTATCTTCAATGCTCAAAATGAGCTTCTCAATTCTCAAAATGAGATTATGGAGCAAATGACATCCATATGTGATATGGTTGGTCAATATATGCAAAAGAAGGAAGAAGATAAGCGAATTGCGGAAGATCAAGCGGCTAAAGATCGATATTGGAAGATTCCCATTTGCTACAATGATGACGATGACGAGGAAAGTTCTATTCCCTTGAAAGATATTATTTCTGAACTTCCTCCGTGTATTGCAATCAAATTGTGGGGGTCCTCATGAGACATACCAATGTCAACCAATGAATGAAAATTATTATGAGCCAAATTTTTGCTATAATTATAATTCTTTTGGTTTTGACCATTTTCAACCCCCGCAACATCCCGTCATTCATTAAACTCCTCATGAAGAAAGTATGGAAAAATTACGAATTGCTTTTCAAGCTTGGAGTGATAATATTCGGCAAAAGAAAGAGCAAGAAGAGAAGCGAATTGCGGAAGAGCAAGTGGCTAAGGCTCGATATTGGAATATTCCCATTTGCAATGATGATGATGAGGACGATACTATTGCAATCACACCCGATAACTCTCTAAGTATGGGGGACGAGCATCTTAGCACTATTCCTGAAAAGGAGGAGTCTAGTGTTGAGTTCCTTGTCCTGATCCCAAGTGAGTCCGAGGGTATTTCCGACAACATGTGATATGTGCCTTTTTGTGACAATTCCACCCCTCTTGAAGCTTTAAAAGATCATTCTGAGATTTTCATTGATTCCAACGATGATTCTTCGAATGATGACGATCCTCTTTACAGTGAGGAAATCGATTATGTCGATGCATCACCTCCCGATTCTGAGCTCGTCAGCTTAGAGGAGGTGAAGGATTTTGAAGATGGAGAGATTGATATTGATATTCTTCTAACAATCAAGGACGATATTCTTCGTGAGAAATTGTTGAATATCAATCTTCTTATTGCTAAGATCGAAGCATTAAAAGACAATCCCACTCCATCTTCTGATTTTGTGACCAAGTCTCCCTCCACATCTCCTAACTCTTTCCTGGAGGAGACCAACATTTCTTATAATTCTTTACCCGAGTCCGAGACTTTCTGCTTTAATTTGGAAGAGAAAAGTAGTGGCAATCCCACTTCTTATACTGATTTATCTCTTCCAGATTATGAAGCATTCTTTTGTGATAGTGAACCCGATTCGGGGGATTTCACTATGGATGTGGTGGAGGATATTTTTGATAATCCAACAAGAGAACCAAGAGTTCATGTGCCTAATGTTTTACCCACCCATCCCACCCTTCATCTGGATTCGGATTTCACTCTTTCTAGTGATTCCCTCGGATCCGACCTTGTAGTTTCTTTTCCTTCCGGAACTAGAAACAAGATTTTCGATCCAGGGATATTCATTGAAGTCCAATCCAAGAGATTTCTATCACCGAATGAATTTTCTATCTCATTCATCCGTGATCCTCTTTCTCCAGTGTTTGACACTTTGCTCCCATTTTCATCCGAAAATGAGGACAACATTTTCAATCCTGGTATTCTTGCTTCTAATGAGGAGAAATCTCCTCATCTCTTATCTCATCGGGGCTTTAAAGCTTTCCAGCTCATTTCTGATTTTTCTGAAAGCCCGATGATGATTTCTGGAGGGGACATTCCTATCTTGGATGTTCTGTTTCTCCATTTCTATCCCCCTTGACCAGCTCAAGTATGGGGGATCGGGTCAAGCTAAGTGACCTTAAACAAGCGCTTCGTGGGTGGCAACCCATGCTTATCCCTTAGTTTTATTAATGAATAAGTGTGTTGTGAGGAGGCTCGCCTCTACCTTCTCTCGTGTTTTGTGTTTTGTGGTTTATTGTCTAGGATTTCCCGGATTGTGATGACTCTCGTGCTCGCGGTTTTGTCCTTCGATCACTCGAGCTTCACATCCTCAGCTTCATTTGGGAATCCAATATCCTAAAATTTTATCGACTAACGTTTTTCTTTTGGCATACTTAATAAACGGCCTTAGATTTACGTAGAGACCCTTCGTAAAACATTGAGGACAATGTTCAGTTCTAGTATGGGGGGATCTATCGATTTGATTTTGCCTGCAGCCGTTGTTTTCGCGTAATCCCGTTTTTACCACCAAAATACCAAAAAAATGAAAAATTTTAAAAATTTTCAAAAATAAAATAAGTGTTTTGTCATAATTTTGACTTTCCTGCTGGGTAGAATAAGAATAAATTTTGACTCGATCGAGCGTGTTGAGCTCTAGCTTGTTCCTTAACTTTTAGACTAAGCATTCGCGGATCTTTGCGAAGAACGAAAAATGATAGAGTTAAGTATGAGTTGGATGCTAAACAAGGATTATTTGGAAATCTTACAAGCTCATAAGTGTAATTTGTGGCTTTTTCTCCCATAAGCTCCTAACCGGACTAATAATACATGCTATTTTTGGAAATTAAACTTAAATCAATAATTTTTAAAGTATGGATGATATCAATAATTTTAGTTCAAATTTATACTTAAATTTTCTAAAAAGAAATTTTCTCTATATCTTGGTAATATAAAGTAAAAAAAATGGAAAAAATGAAAAAATGAGTAATAATTATAAACTGTGGGCTAATAAAAGTTTACTCGTTCTAGGCCGGGTCTCACAACGCTGTTGCAGCCTTCTAAAGAAATCTCATAGTGAGAATAATAATCCAAGACTAATAAAAGTTTGCTGCATCTTGCCGGCTCACAACCGATGTTGCAGCCTTCTAAAAGGTCAAGGATTTCCTTTGTTAAAAGTATAATTATGATAAGTGTGATATGTGATTTAATAAATATAGGAAAAATCTCTTTTTCTTAAATTCAAATATGCTTTTGAACTAAGACTAATTCGTTTTAAGATTGTGGTTTTTCTAAGTGAATTGTTTTATAAATGGGAAACTAGTTTTTAAACGAAAGGTCTGTGAGTCTCGATTCTAATCTCTGTGGCGGGTGTCTAAAGTTGGTCACTTAGCCGTAAGGTTGGATGTGCGAGATGAAAGTCGACTACATGGATGATTCGCCTTCAAAATCATATTCTTAGGTGGAATGTAAGCAATAGAAAATATTGAATTTCTCTTAAAAAGGTTAATCCATGGTTGAAATCAAATTAAACACTAACATAATACGAAATATTTCGAGAGTGAAAAGTTTACAAGGTACAGGTATGAGTAGTGGTTAGCATCTAACTTTATATTTAACAGTGATTCGTTTAGTTGGTTTACGATTAAGTGAATAGTCGAGAACAATGAATTTATCTTTTTTGGGGCATTTTAGGATTAAAATGTTTCTTGTTCTATGACCCTAAAGTTATAAAAATAACGAAAGTCAAACGTGTTAGTTAGTTGCTACAGAAGAAAAAATGAAAATACAAAAAAAAAAAAAAAAAAAAAAAAAAAAAAAAAAAAAAAAAAAATAAAAATTACGTGTAGTAAATGAAAAAATGGTAACATGGGGCTTTTCAAAACTATTGATTCTTTAATTTCCCTTTATGAACACTTAGCAACTTTTTGAGGTAATTAGTCGAGGGGGGATTAAGATTCTTGGTTTTCTTAAGTGTTTACTTATAGCATTGCGTGAGGACATGACAATAGTTTAGTATGAGGGATTTTGGTATGTGCGTAATTACACATACTGTTGGGAATTATTCATTCCTGACTTAGTACCGTTAGTGACAATAGTTAGTACCGATAGTTATAATTAGTACTGACAGTACAAAGTGTTAAGTATTGATCAGTTAGTAGAAAGTAGTTAGTACCGTTTAAGAGATATGTATGAGATATTATAGGAAAAGATATGTATTATCTTTTATGCGTTTTATAAGCCTATTAGGGTTTATCCTTAGTCTATAAAAGGATCCCTCACGGCATAGTTAGACATAGGAGTTCAATATACATCTCATACAATCATATCTCATAGTTAGTAATCTGTAATCACTTTAACAGATTAATATCAAAGTTTATTTTATTCATTGTTCTTCTTAATACTATTGTATAGATTCCGCATATACAATAAGTATTCATAGTTAGTGTTTCTATATAGTCAAACTGTATTTATACAAGTTGGCTATCACCCTTATCAGGCTGTAAAGATCTGTTCAGTTTGGGACTCATAAGTGGTATCAGAGCCTGTGAGAAACTCTTAGTAAGAAGAACAAACAAAAACCAGTTATACTTCACCATCCTACAAAACTAATCACGTCTGGATCACAAAATGAAATTCCACCACCACCACCCCCTCAACATCACAAACACCAACAACACAACAAACTCCTCACACAGTTTCGACCATCAAACTTCCTATTCTTAAAAAGGGAGAATACGATATATGGGCCATGAAAATAGAACATTATTTGCCCCATACAGACTATCCAACTTGGGAAGTTATACAAAATGGGAATGGTCTTGTATCAATCACTACAGATACACAAGGTCAAATCAAGGTTCTGCCTCCAAGGACTGTAGAAGAGATCCTCGCCAGAAGAAAGGGAAAGAAAAGCTAGGAACTTTGCTTATGGCTTTAACAGAAGATCATCTTGTTAGATTTTAATAAGAGGACGAATGCAAAGTGAGTGAGGATGCCATCCAAATCTAGATATTTGGTGAAAAGACGAATCAAAGAAGTTGCAGTTGTATATCTTGTAAGCTACAGTTTTAACGAATTCTCTGTATCACTCAGAAGGCTTCATAACAGGCTTTGACAGGTTCCAATGTCTTCTGAGTACAATTAGAGATTCATGGAGCAGGTGTTTCCCACTGAGGTTGGAAAATTAGAAATTCCTTTGATCTCTACCATTCTGCCTGGTCTCAAGTTTCCTTAATCATGAGGACCAAACTAGGAGTGGACAGTCTCAGCTTTGATGATCTGTATAATAATCTAAAAGTCTTTGAGAATGATGTTAAAGCTCTACTGATCATCTACAAATACACAAATATTAGCATTTGTTCTGAGACACAGCAGTACTAATGAGTTAGTCACTTATTTGTGTTTCTAATTCCTTATGGTCTATTAACTCACAATATGAACAAACTTCATCATACTTCCTTACTGCTAATCAATCAAGTTGCCCTCAAACTGGATCATGGGACTGGGAAACAGCTTGATGTTTATGATTAGAAGATTTAGACTTGAGATGGAAGGTGGCATGATTTCTATGAGAATGAAAATGTTCTACAAAAGACGTAGAATGCTATAATTTGATGTTTGGTAGATGGGTGGGGGTGTGTTTTCATTTTTGGAGTTTGGAGTAGTGGGAATCTTGTATGAAATGGGTGAGTGAGTGGGGTTTTCGTTGGGTTTGATGTGTGGTGGTGGTGTGTAGTGGGAGGGGTTAAGAGGGTTTGATTGGTGGGTGTGTTTTGTGAAGTGGTTTCTGGTTTGTAGAGATTTGCATTGTGAAGGGTATGGGAGGGTGAAGGTGGTGTGGGGTTATGTCTCTCGATTTAGATGTTGTTGTGGTTGAGGGGTTGGAGTGATGCTTCTGTGCTGGCGTGTCCTGTGGGTTCGGAAGGTGCTTTGGAGGTGGGGATGGTGGCGGTGGTGTATGAGTAGTTCTTACATCAATTCAGGCTCAGACACTGAGGTAAAATCTTGTTCAAAAGAATGTGTGGAATCATATGCTAAACTTAAAAATTTATATGATGAACATAGAGAACAACTTGGTGATGCTAGTATAGAAATAAAAGCCTAGACACTAGCCTTAGCAAAGGTAGAAGCTCAATTAGTTTGTCATCAGAAAAATCAATTAGCTTATGAAGAAAAAAAAAGGTTTATGAAAATTGATTTAGATGATAAAACTGATGTGCTCACATATCATAAGAAACTATTAGCAAAAGCTGTAAAAGAAAAAGAAGAATTAAAAACCAAACTTGAGAATTTTCAAAGCTCTTCTAAAGGTCTTAGTAAACTGCTAAATAGTCAGATGAGTGCTAAGGACAAATCTGGGCTTGGGTATGGAGATCAAGTATATGAAGGTGTCTTAAGTTATGAAAATGAAGTTTTTCAAAGTGTATTTGACAGTAGGTCAAGTGATGTAGAAGATAGTCATATGCATGATAGATTTGCAAATGTTGAAGGCATGCATGCAGTTCCTCCTCCAATGACAGGAAATTACATGCCTCCTAAATATGATTTTGGAATAGATGAGTCACAATTTACATATGGTCCAAAACAGTCTAAAACTAGTGAATTTGATACTCAAACCAGTAATTTTGACTATCGTGAGTCCAATTCTAGTGTAGAAACATTTGAATCTATGCTTGAACCAGTTGTAGTTGAACCTAAAGTTTTTAGTCAACCTAAAGTTTGGTCTGATGCTCCTATGATTGAGGAGTATGAGTCAGACAGTGATGATGAATATGTGATTCAACCTTCAAAAGAACAAGAAAAACCTAGTTTTACTTTTGTTAATACTGTTAAGCATGTAAAAACTCCTAGGGAAACTATTAAAGAACAAAACACATATAGTCCAAGTCCTAAAGCTGACAAGAGAGACTAGAATGGTTTAATGTCCAAAAGGTTGGGTTTGGGATATGGGTTTACTAAAAAGGCATGTTTTGTATGTGGCAGTTTTAGTCATCTTATTAGAGATTGTGATTTTCATAAGAAAAGAATGGTTAAACAAGTTGAATTGAACAAAAAGAAGGGTAAGGGTACTGGTCAAGGGGAGAATAGACCAGTGTGGAACAATGTACAAAGATTGAATCACCAAAACAAATTTGTTCCAAAAGCAGTACTAACTAAAACTGGTATATTTCCAGTTAATACTGCTAGACAAAATCTCTCTAGTCAAGCAGCAACAACTAGTACTGCTAGGAAAGTTAATACTGCCAAATCCATTGTGAATGAAATCAGACCAAGAAATAATTTTTATAAGTCTTATTCACCTATTAGAAGGCCATTTAATAGAACAACAGCACCAAAAGCTAATTTTTCAAATCAAAAAGTTAATACTGCTGAGGTCAAAGCAGTTAGTGATGTTGGGGGGAAAGGGAAACTGCTGTTAAGCCCTCAGCAGGTTGTAATTGGAGAACCAAAAGACATTACTGGAACAAAGTCTCCAAATACAATAGTAGATCAAGCTTTAGTAAAAATGATAATTTTAAAGATCCACTAGGCAGACCCAAGTCAGTAATGACTTGGGTCCCTAAGAGAAACTAATTTCTCTTATTTGATGTGCAGGATAATCCACAAAGAGCTTTAAAGAACAAAGGGATTGTTGATAGTGGATGTTCCAAGCACATGACCGGCAACAAAGCCTACCTTGTTGAATATCAAGACTATAATGGTGGCCCTGTTGCTTTTAGAGGTACTAAAGATTACATAACTGGTAAAGGTAAAATAAAAACAGGAAAGTTAGATTTTGAGGATGTGTGCTTTATGAAAGAACTATAGCATTTCAATCTCTTTTCTGTATCACAGATGTGTGATAAGACGAACAAGGTTCTCTTCACAGACACTGAATGTCTTATGTTGTCTTCTGACTTTAAGTTGCCTGATGAAAATCAATTATTACTTAGAATCACTAGACAAAACAATATGTACAGTTTCAACTTAGAGAACAATGTTCCTTCTGGAGGTTTAGCTTGTTTGATTACAAAGGCCACAATTGATGAATCTAACAAATGACATAGGAGGTTAGGTCATGTTAACTTTAAAAACTTAAACAAACTTGTGAAGGGAAACCTTGTAAAAAGGTTACTTCAGATTTTTTTCACAAAATGACCACACTTGTGTTGCTTGTCAGAAAGGAAAGCAACACAAGGCCTCCTGTAAGGCCAAATCAGTGAGCTCTATTAGTCACTCCTTACAGCTTCTTCATATGGATTTGTTTGGACCTACATCTGTAAGGAGGTCTAACCTAAGACTTATTGCTGGTTATACTGATGATTTTAGCAGGTTTAGTTGGGTTCTTCTAAGATCTATGGATGAAACTAGTGGTCCTTAGGACTTATAAGACAAATAGAGAACCAATTATCAAAAGTTAAAAAATTAGAAGTGATAAGTGGTACAGAATTTAAGGAACAGTGATTTTATGAATTCTGTGGGTTAAAGGGATCAAGAGGGAAATACAAGTATGCCAGAAATCTACAACAAATTGGAAGTTGCTGAAGAATGAACATGATCCCTTATGGGCTGCTAGGACCATGCTAGCAGATCATTTTTACCTAAACACTTTTTAGGTGAAGTAGTTTGTACAGTTTGTATGTTTTAATATGGTATAGTGACTCAAGCCTCATAATAAGACCCTTATGGGAACTTGTAACTTGTAAAAATTACCAATCATCAAGCTTACATAAGACTTTTTGGGTGCGCGTGTGACCAATTTGAATACCTTTTGACCACCTGGGCAAGTTTTTTATGGGGAAATAGATGGAAGGGTTTTTGTTGGGTTATTCTCTATAAGTTAAGTAAGGTTGTTCTAAGGTATACAATTTAGAAACCACGAGTAGTTGAAGAAAACCTGCATATCACCTTTTTAAAAGAATAAACCAAAATGTTGCAGGAAAGGACCATCTTGGCTATTTGATTGATTATTTACTGATTATATGAATTATCAACCTGTCGTGTTAAGATCAAACCAAGCTAACAAACATGCAGGTCCACAAGAAGCTAATCAAAATGCAGGTACAGAAGACATTATTGATGCAACGGATTCTAAAAAAGAAGATGAATCTGCTCAAGACTACTTTGTACTGCCAATATGGTCTTCTTATTCCTCAACTATCAAGAGGTCAATAGAAAAGGATGCAGGTGATGCACCTAACAAATATCCTGATTTAAAGACAAATGGGAAGCCATTAGATAAGGAGGATCAAGTCTTTTTAGATGAACTTGAAAGACTTAAGAGACAAGAAAAGGATGTTAATGATGCAGCTGAAGCTCTCAGGAAGGAGTTTGCTCAACAAACTGGGGATTTGCTTCTACAAGCAGGAGCTACTAAACCTAGCAGTACTAACATAGTTAATACTTCTAGCACACCAGTTAGTACCGCCAGTCCTGATAGTGATCTAACTAATCCTGACCAAGATGATTCAGAAATACCAGCACTTGAGGAAATTTATAAAACTCCTACTGATGGTATTTTTACCAATTCATCTTATGATGATGAGGGTGCAGTGGCTGACTTCACAAATTTAGAAACTGTTGTGAATGTCAGTCCTATTCCCACATCAAGGATAAACTCTTTTCATCCTTCAACTTTAATTCTTGGAGATCCGCAATCAGCAGTTCAAACAAGAAGTAAAGTGACTAAAAGTTCTGGAGCCCATGCTTTTGTAAGTTATATTCAAAAGCAAAGGAGAAATAATCATAAGGACTTCCAGCATTGTTTATTTGCTTGAAGATCTCTGAAGCACTTGAAGATGAAAGTTGGGTTGATGCTATGCAGGAAGAATTGCTGCAGTTCAAGATTCAGAAAGTTTGGATTCTTATGGATTTGCCTTATGGGAAGAAGGCAATTGGAACAAAATGGGTTTATAGAAATAAGAAGGATAAGAGAGGAGTTGTGGTCATAAATAAAGCAAGGTTAGTTGCTCAAGGACATAGGCAAGAGGAAGGGATAGATTATGATAAGGTTTTTGATGGTGATCAATCCATAAGCTGCATTAGTTAAGGGGAGGCAATATGATTTGTTGTATAGTTTGTATGAACTGTTCAGTGTGCGAAAGCATTTTTAACCATCGGTGACGAATTTCAAGAAGTTCATTGGGTTTCAAGAGTCCTTGGGAAGAGATAAAGACGGTATTGAAGTATTGTTGTTGCCAAACTTGTTCATTTTTTTGATTGGCACAAGTTAGTACCGACAGTGCAAAGTTAGTACCGACAAGGAAAAAGTTAGTACTAACACACCAGATGGAGTAAATGAAGAGATGGAAAATGCTGATGCTGAAGTCAGTACTGAAGATGTACTTAGTACTGCTCAGGAAAAAGTTAGTACTGACACACCAGATGGAGTGAATGAAGAGATGGAAAATGCTGATGCTGAAGTCAGTACTGAAGATGTACTTAGTACTGCTCAGGAAAAAGTTAGTACTGACACACCAAAAGTTAGTACTAACAGATCCAAAGTTAGTACCGACAAGGAAAAAGTTAGTACTGACACACCAAAAGTTAGTACTGACGGATCCAAAGTTAGTACTGACAAGGAAAAAGATAGTATCGAAAGGACAGATGAAGGTACTGATGATCAAACTAAAGGAAGAAGGGCTACTCAAACTATTCAAACTACTCAAACAC
>BQNB010017234.1:1969-70278 GCA_026074375.1 Tanacetum coccineum
AGCTTAATATCAAATAAGACAAATAAGAGGTTATGAAAAAGAGATTTTGAGAGATTAAAAACAGCTGAATTTCATTATTAAAAAGTTTGATTACAATACTTAAAAAGTAAATTACAAGGTTTAAAACAACATTAAGCTTGGAATTGAAAATTAAGCTAAACTAAATTCTAAAACTACGTCCCCCTTTGTGTGTGAAGAGTGAGGCTCTATTTATAGCCAGTAGGTGAAGCTTCTAGTCCCTTGCTTGATGCCTACACTCCTTTTGATCTACACCTTCCATTCCTTCAATCATTGGATATTTAGTTTGAACCGTTGGATTAAATGCACACTCACACGGATTGCCAAGCTGTCATTCCTAGATTTGACTGCCTTTGATTTTTCTTGGCTGATTTTGACTGTGGCTTGACTTTTCTAGCTTCGGCTTTGTACTCTTCTGATTTTCGTGTCCGTGCTTGCCCGTTTTTGACTGTTTTCTTGTGATTTTTTTTATTTATCCATACATGCACATACAAAATACAAATACAAGCATATTTTTGCCATTTTTGGTCTGTTTTGGGTTTAATTGGGTTATTTTAGGCATAAATGGATATGTGTATTTTACACTTATCAGGCTACAAATTAGTTAATTTTGATGTTTATAGATATTTTCTATGGTTTTTCAAGCTTTTAAATAACCAAAATGAAGTATGCATCCTTATGTAGTTTTTGTCTACAAAATTGTGAACTTATAGTTTTTCAAGCTTCCAAATAACAAACAATAAGTGTATTGAAACAAGTAACTCTGTATAGATCACACGCAATACATATTTAAAACCATCATAAAGCCTCAATGTGCTATTTTTAACAAATGTGCAGGTTTCAGCTTTGTGAGTCTATCTAGCATGTCTAAAGCATCAGGTAGAGAGACGTGTTTTCAATAAAACCAAGTTGAGGACTTGTGTAAGATTTGAATCAATTATAGTTGCCGCAGGATTTTAAATAACAAAACTGGTCTCAGTGACAATATTTTCCAAAAAGGGATTAAGCTTGTGTCAATAACGGGCTGTTTGGATTTGCTATTTTTTACCAGACTAAAGTGTTCTGGGGACCGCGACGTCACTTTTATTGTCCATGGATGAGAAACTCGCCAAGGAGCTCAAGGTAGAACAATCGATCTCTAATATTTTCATTAATTTATTAGCATTATATAAAATCTGGGGAAATTGTTGCAGCTAGAGAAATTGCGAATGATGACAGAATCTCTACTTTCTTGACAAACAATTCTAAGAAAAAAATTAGTTCGACAATTTCCGAAGCAACTAAGTACTTGGAATGAGATCATTCTTGAGTCTAAAATAGATGTAATTGAGTCAGTTTTGCCTATAAACAGATATAAGACACAATGTATAGATAAAGAATGTATATAAATTCAATTATTGTAAACGCTCCACAGCGAAGCACGGGCTTCAAAACCTAGTCTATAATGTTTGTTAAGCAGAGTGAATAAAATAACTTATATTTTATTTAATGGCAAAATGTTATTAAAAAAAGTCAGCAAGAAGCTAGGCTAGAAAAAAGATTCCATAAAAGATATAGTGATTGACTGGTCATTTAACCACACAACTCAATTAACATTAAACTTGTTACATCTATTGTTAACCTAAAGCCAAGTTCGAGAAACAATGTTATAGAAAATCAAACATTTTAGAGGCTTCTTTAAAGAGAAAAGAACCGCATTCATGTACTTCCTTATATGCCACCACATGGAGAAGAACGAGGCTTCCAAAGCAAGCTTTTGGAGGTTGTTGAGCCAAAGACCATTAAACCACGATTCCCTGAAAAAAGATCCATAAAATTAATGATATCGATATTCCACCATCGACCAAGCAACCAAAACAAATCTAAATCCATTGAACAACCAAAGAAAATATGATTACGAGTTTCCACTTTATTCCCATAATTCGGGCACAACACACATGGGACATCCATGCCTCTGTTAGAAAGATTAATCATTGTAGGGAGCTTATCAAGAAACATACATGAAGCAAAAACATTAAGCTTTATAGGGAGCAGTTTTGACCATCTCATAGAGGAGGAAGAAGTAACGAGCAAATGCTTATTTATCTCTTCCCTAGCCGATTTAACAGAAAAATCACCATGACCAATCAACATCCATGACCAACGATCGCTGGAAGAGGATAGGATAGCCGAGAAAAGCAATAGAGAGAGCTTCACAATTGAGACTCTTTAATAGTACCTCTAGGGCATCTTCGAAAAGAAACTACAAAGTCAGGATTTTGGAACTTTTGTGCAACCGAAGCATCGTTTTGAAGATCCATGTGTAAAACCCAAATTTTAAAAATTTGAAATTTTCATTTCACTATATTAATTTTGAAGCATAACCTAAGGTATAATAAAAGAATTTTGGAAATAAAAACCTAAAGTCATGGATTTTGGAAATAATGGAAATATAACCTAAAGTAATTAATAAATATATATATATATATATATATATATATATATATATATATATATATATATATATATATATATATCGAAGATAATCTTTCCAAAATATAATAATGGGGCCGGATTTTTAATAAAAAAACAATAATTATTTTGAACACTTGATTAATATGATGATTTACTTCCTTTATAGTTGAAACCCATCTTTAAGGAATAAAAGAAATTATGGTTTAGGAAAGATTTTGTGTAATGTTTTAAAAAGGTAATAAAATATTTTGCCCCCCCTCCCTTTTGACCCCCTTTGTGACCGGCCATAGATAGGGGTGTACACACCAATATCTTTTAAATTTGGAAGCTTGAATTAAAAGAGGAAAAGAGTGTGAAAAAGATGGAAACTAGCTCTATATTTTGCAACACATTAAATTTGTCCTCATCCCCTCCTCTCTATCTATATAATCCGGCGTCTCTCTCTCTCTCTCCTATATTCATCACCATTGTCAAAATTCTCTCTTCCAATTTGTGTGTAATCCTTCATTTGAAGGTTCTAACAAGAAGAAAGTATAAGAGTTCTAAGATGTTTTGAAGGTTTTGATGCTTTTGGTGTGCTTTAATTCTTCATACTTTGGTGTGGTTTTGTGTTTTGATTTGTGTTCTTCTCCTCTACATTCTCTTTCATAGGTAATCATCTTGTTCTTGTTATTTTCTTTGGTCACCATGATTACACATACAAGTTTTAACATAAAATCATGAGTTATAAAAGGGGTCAGTCACATGTAAATGTTTTGTTAAAGTTTTCATGGTTTAATCTTATGAACATGGTTTAATTATATGTTATGAACCTTAGAACAATCATTAAATGTGTTATAATTAAAAACTACAAGTTTGGAAACCCTAAGATGTGTTTTAATGGGTGTAATTAGGGTTTTGTTAATTAAAATTCGGGGCAGAATTTTGGGTCATGTTCATCGGGTCATATCTTATTCATAAAAATAGCTTTTGACATAATTCTTGAGCCTAAGGTGAAGTTCATATAATCTAGTTTCTAGAAAATTTGGCCTCATGTCAATTGGAGGTCGGGAAGGTCGATTTTTAGATTTTACAAGATTAAATGTCAATTCTGGAAATTAAATCCGAAAATTTCACTTGTAGTATTTGATTTTTAAATCGAAAACCATAAGGTGTTAAGGGCTAATTTTCGAACTGGTAAAAATACATGATATTAGCTACTTCTCTATTTTTTCATAATTTTTCAAGATATCTAAGTAGGGTAAATTCATGTCAACTTTTGATAAGTTTCTGCCAGGCTGATTTTGGGACTGTTTTGGGTAACAAGGGTCATCTAAAATTGGAAATAAAAAAAACCCTTGATTGTGGACACTTTAGATACATTAGGAAAGACCTGTGATTTTTGTCTTAATTTTGAAGGTGATTTGGTTGGGTTCTTAGATAAGGAAACTTACCTAAAATAAGTAGTAAAATTCAGAATTTTGGAAACCCTAAATAAGTAAAGTCAAACCTCTTATTTTTGATAATTTTGAGTAGTAATCTTTAAAATAAGATAAGTAATATATATAATCATGGTTTTGTAGATCCGGTGGCGATTTTCTGAGTTCTTTTCATTTTTTTGTTTCTTTCCGTTGTGCATTCGCTAAGGTACAAATATTCCGTCCTTTTAGTAAGGACACCTTTTGACTTGATCCTTCATTTTCTTAGCTATTTGATTCAGTTGATATTCTTTTGATATTCCATTTGATTTGCTATCCGTACTCATGATTCATTTGATATTCATTGATATTTTCTTTGATTCGATATTCATAATTATGATTCTGTTGGTTTTTGTTTGAAGATTATTAGTATCCTGTTCACATATATCTTTTGCTATCTCTTTGCCCAAACTATTTGTAACTAGTCATGGAGGTACCATGACTATGTCATTGATGCACCGACGACATGACATTATCTGTGGCGGTGTGATTGGTCCACGGCGTTACTTTTTGTATGTGCACTTATTATGATTTGTTATGATTGTACATTCTCCATTAGTGCTTGTGTATCTGGATATGATTTGTTTTGGCAGGGAGTGTATGGATGCATCCTAGGTACTTTGTTCAATTCAATTTAGGTGGATGGTTGTGTGTGTGCATTACACCCCATTTCACATTTGGTACATCAGGTTTGGCCACCTGTGTACATTTGGGAGCATGTGACTATTTGAAGATATTTGTTTAGGTCTAAGCATGTGGCATGCTTTAGACATTTGTTTGAGCTTGTGGGCATTTCTGTGTTCGTTTTGTAATCTTATTCCTTTGATCATTCTTGATTCCTACTCATTGCACTATAATCATATGACATTTGTTTGGCAGTTTCTCATGATCCGTTTCGTTCATTCCTTCGTTTTATTACCGTTATTATTATTATATCTGTTCACTGAGTGTTAGCTCAGCCGCGTTTTCTTTTCCTGCGGCAGGTGTTATGCGGGAAGCTGGGAATTGAGAGATGTTTGTAGGAAGAGTTAGAAGACCTACCCTAGAGAACCTTTACCTTTTGAATAATAATTGGAAGACCTTTATCTTTTGAAGTTTTGCATTTAGACCCTTTAGGTTTGGGCTTTTATACTTTTGGAGAGATATTTTGATTTTGGCTCAATAATTTATTTAATAAAGTCTTTCGCTTGCATTTATATGTTCTGATATGACACCATAGTGTAACTCTTTATGTCTCTATCAGAGCGGGGTGTTACAAAAGTGGTATCAGAGCTGCTAGGTTACGCCCTGTAGACCTAGGTTATGACCTGTGAGGATTGGGTAGACATTAGGCTTTCGTTCGTATTTTGATATTCCTTTCGTATTTTGATATTATCGCTTCCTTTCGCATTTTGATCTTAACTCTAAATTGTCTTCGCTGTTTCATTCGTTGACTAAGGATTTTCTTCAACCGAGGATCAGGCAGTTAATTCTTCAGGTACCGTTTTAGGAAATTCTTTATCTGTACGATCGTGATGTTTTTATTTTATTCGGTATTGGTGCGACACATTGTGTGGTCTTTCTTTCGTTGCTCCCTATCTATCGCAATTATTCTTAAGGTATCTCTACTTTGAGGTGTCCGACGTGTTGGTTTGAATTAGAGTCTACAATTTATCGATCCGTTTGAAATCTTAGATCGTGTTGGTAAAGTTTTTTATCGTTTGGCGTTACCTCCGCAATAGTTTTATGTGCATGATGTGTTTCATGTATAGCTTCTGAGAATTTTCAATTATCACCTGCTTCCTGTGGTTATGTATCCGTTAGATCAGATTCGTGTGGTTTCGTATCCGTTTCGTTTAGTCTTCCTACTTCAATTTCGAGGACGAAATTTTCTTTTAGAGTGGAAGAGTTGTAAAACCCAAATTTTGAAAAATTGAAATTTTCATTTCACTATATTAATTTTGAAGCATAACCTAAGGTATAATAAAAGAATTTGGAAATAAAAACCTTAAGTCATGGATTTTGGAAATAATGGAAATATAACCTAAAGTAATTAATAAAAGAAAATATATAACCTATATATATATATATGGGGCCCGGATTTAAAAAAAAATATAATTATTTTGAAAACTTGATTAATTTGATGATTTACTTCATTTTTAGTTGAAACCTATCTTTAAGGAATAAGTATTAAAGGTTTAGGAAAGATTTTGTGTAATGTTTTAAAAAGGTAATAAAAATATTTTGCCCCCCCCCCCTTTTGACCCCCATTATGACCGGCCATAGATAGGGGTGTACACACCAATATCTTTTAAATTTGGGTGACCCCACACCAATATCTTTTAAATTTGAAAGCTTGAATTAAAAGTGGAAAAAAGTGTGAAGAAAATGGAAACTAGCTCTATATTTTGCAACACATTAAATTTGTCCTCATCCACACTCCTCCTTATATAGTATCCGGCTCCCCTCTCTCCCATATCACCATTTTCACAAAAATTCTCTCTTCCAATTTATGTATAAACCTCCATTGAAGGTTCAAGCAAGAAGAAAGCTTAGGTGTTTTTGGGTGTTCCTCTAGGCTTTGGTGTTTGATTTTTCCATTCTTGGTGTGTTCTTGGATTTGTGATCTTCTCTTCTCTCATTCCATAGGTAATCATCATGTTCTTGTGCTTTTCTTTTGTCACCATGATTGCTTAATCAAGTTCTTTTTCACATAAAATAACAAAATTAGTATAAGAGAAAAATCATGTGTTCATGTTTTTGGATAAATGTCAATCTAATTTTCATGGTATAACTACATATTTGAACCCTTAAATATTGTTAATGATGTTTTAATGAGGATCAATACGAATAGAAACCCTAGGGTTGGGTTAATCAATGTTAAACAAGTTTCTACATAAAATTTTGAAAAGGGTTAATTGTAATCGGGTCATATCTTGTTTAAAAAAATAGCTTTTGACATAATTCTTGAGCCTAAAGTGAAGTTCAATGAATCTAGTTTCTGTAAAATCCAGCCTCATGTCAATTGGAGGTGGGAAGGTCAATTTTTAGATTTTACAAGATTAAGTGTCAATTTTGGAAATCAAATTCGAAAATTTCACTTGTAGTATTTGATTTTTAATTCGAAAACCATAAGGAGTTAAGGGCTAATTTTTGAACTGGTAAAAATACATGATATTAGCTACTTCCCTATTTTTTCATAATTTTTCAAGATGTCTAAGTAGGGTAAATTCATGCCAACTTTTCATAAGTTTATGCCAGGCTGATTTCGGGACTGTTTGGTCATATGGTCATCTGAAATAGGAAGTAAATAAAATCCTTGATTGGGGACACTTTAGATACATTAAGGAAGACCTGTGATTTTTGTCTTATTTTTTGAAAGTGTTTTGGTTGGGTTTTTAGATAAGGAAACTTACCTAAAATAAGTAGTAAAATTCAGAATTTTGGAAACTTAATTAAGTCAAACCTCTTATTTTTGATAAGTTTGAGTAGTAATCTTTAAAATAAGTTAAGTAATATATGTAATCATGGTTTTGTAGATCCGGTGGAGATTTTGTGAATTCCTTTCATTTGTGTTTGTCTTTTTCCGTTGTGCATTCGCTAAGGTAAAAATATTCTGTCCTTTTAGTAAGGACTCCTCATGACTTGATTCTCATTTGTTTTAACTACTTTGGTTCATTTGATATTCCGTCTGATTCGCTATTCGTACTCATGACTCATTGATATTCGTTGATATTCTGTTTGATTTGATATTCGCATTTATGACTCTTTTGATCTTTGTTTGAATTGACATCAAATCCGTTATCTTGATTGAATTATTAGTAACTTGTTTAATTTACTTAAATATCTGCCCGAGCTATTTGTAACTAGTCATGGAGGTACCACGGCCATGTCATTGATGCACCAATGGCATGACACTATCTGTGGTGGTGTGATTGGTCTACGGCGTTTCCTTTTGTATGTGCACTAGATATGATTTGATTATATATGTTGTACACTCGCCTTATTGCTTGTGTATATCTGGATATGACTTTGTTTGGCAGGGAGCGTATGGATGCATCCTTGGTACTTTGTTTAGTTCAGTTTAGGTGGATGGTTATGTGTGTTCATTACACCCTATTTCACATTTGGTACATCAGGTTTGGCCACCTATGTACATTTGGGAGCATGTGACTATTTGAAGATATTTGTTTAGGTCTAAGCATGTGGCATGCTTTAGACATTTGTTTGAGCTCATGGGCATTTATGTGTTCGTTCTGTAATCTTATTCTTTTGATCATTCTTGATTCCTACTCATTGCACTATATTCGTATGACATTTGTTTGGCAGTTTCTCATGATCTGTTTCGTTCATTCCTTCGTTTTATTACAATTATTATTATTATATGTTCACTGAGCGTTAGCTCAGCCGCATTTTCTTTTCTTGTGCAGGTGTTAAGCGGGAAGCTAGAAAATGAGAGACGTGTGTAGGAAAAGTTAGAAGACCTACCCTAGAGAACCTTTATCTTTTGAATAATGTTTTGAAGACCTTTATCTTATGAAGTTTTGCATTTAGACTCCTTATGTTTAGGCTTTTATACTTTTGGAAAGATATTTTAATTGTGGCTCAATAATTTGCTAAATAAAGTCTTCTGCTAGCGTTATATATGTTCTGATGTGACACCATAATGTGACCCTTTGTCTCTCTATCGGAGCGGGGTGTTACAATAAAAGAGTTAAGGTATCATGAATGGCTCTTGAAAACCCCTCGACCTCCATGGGTAAAGGCCAAGATTAGGATCGGGAACTTGAATAATGTTAAATTTTCTTGCATGATTGGCCACTTTGACAAAGGGCAAGCCTATTTAGATATGGAATTACTGATCAACGTAATGTCTAGGCTTTATTATAATTAGATCATGAGCAAACGATTAGAGCCAAGGAGGAAACCATCGAACCCTAAGAAAATTTGCAATTTTGTGTGGAGAGCTAAGGGGTTAAAAGTTTTGTTGGGAACTTCACTTACGAATGAGACTTGGTGGTGCTTGAGGATACCACTAGTGTCATAGATCATGACCTAGGGTCAGTTATATTCGGAAAACAGTGCATGGAAGCAACCAGACTCATTTACGACAGAAAGGAATGAACAATAGCATTTGAAAAAGATAAGGAAAAGATTGTGTTTAAAATGCCCCATAAGATGGAAATGTTCAAACACATAGATTTTACGGACATAAAAATAGATCGCATACCTCCGTTTATCATGGAAAGTGACGATGATGACAGTGAAAAAACCCACTACTCTGATAGCTTAGATTTGTGACCCGAATACAAGCATGATGAAAATGTATACAGAGCCATTCAAAGCTTGATAGCCATGAAGACCAAAAGAAACAAAGGAGAAGTTACGTAAGGACGTACGACTTCGAGTTTAGCTACAAGACTCATACATAAAGAAAAGCGCTTCTTGGGAGGCAACCCAATATTTATTTTATCGCATATTAGGAGTGTCTTGTGTTTTAATTATTTTCATTTATTCTTTTATGTTTGAATTCATCATTTATGTAATCATGCTTTGTTTTGTCTTTAACCTCGTCTTAATTTCAATCAAAGGTATTTTGCAACAAAATAAGTATAGGGGAATTATCCGGTTTTTAAGAACCAATTCAAACACATTAAATAAATTGTTTAGATTAAGTCGCGTCAATTTCAAGTCATATGATTGTATTGATTAATCTCAGGTTTCATGCAGTAATTCATACAAGAAAGGAAGTTTTTCAAAGAAAACAAAAAGAAAATTTTGCTCAGAGGCTGGAGACGGCGTTAGGATAAATCCTGACGGCGTCATCAGCCTAGCTACAGGAAAATTTAAAATATTTTCATGTATTTTCAAAAAATAATTTGCACAACATTTAAAATTTGTAATTTCTTTATAAACCTGCATAAACCTATGATTACATCATTACTCTTATCCTATCTTTACTGCTTTCATAGAGTCAAACCCCTAAACTCTCGTTGTATATATCTATCATGCCGATTTTATGCTTGGTGTAGTTGTCTTTGTCTTTGATTACGTGTTATATTTAATGAGAAGAAGCTCGAAAGTTCTTAGGAAGTTTCATTGGTTGATTCTTGGAGGATGATGTAACCAGTTATCACATGTTTCTTCTCCATTATTGACCAAACTATGGGGTACTAGTTTCTTTTACTTGTTTCCTTTTTCCTTTAATTCGTTTATACGGGTACTTCTATAGAACATTAGGGACAATGTTCAACTTAAGTATAGGGAGAAATAAGCCTTAGAAACTATTCCTTCATTTGCCATTTGCTTGTTCCTTAAAACGATGGGTAATATATCGAAACATAGCATAAACGGTAATTTTGACCAAAATTTAAAAAAAATTATGACACATACCGATGAAAACCGAGTATTAATAGCGTCTCATGGATAGGAATGTATATGACTAGCACAAAAACCCTCAGAATTCCATCCCAAAAATGTGAGGTTTGCCTTTAGATCTATAGGAATTTAGCTATCTATTTTTGATACCCAAGATAGTTTATACCTTTAGATTGTTCGAGTTAAGGTCAGAATGCAGTCATATGTGTCTATTCCGTCGTTACGGATGTGTACGTATGATCTTTGTCGCCTTTTCTAGAACATTGGTATCGGTATTAAACTATATGAGTATACTGATAGTATATTAAATTCTAGAACTTATTTTTGTGATGCATCCCGAGACCACATAGTAAGTATTAGGATTTGCTAGATAAAAGGCACTAGGATTAACCCATGTTTTAAACATGTAATTGTTATTATGGTCACATCGATTATATAACTATCCCACACCCTTGCTATACACTCATTTTTAGTGCAGGATACCCCTAGTACACCCCTCCGAGCCTATCCTTTTTATGGTTCTCATAATTTTCTAGTTAAGTCAGACTATTAATGAAGAGCATTGTTAACCCTTAATCCAATCGTTACACCTAAGTCGCCTTAGCCTACCTTGTATGTACTCACCTTCAGTACATTATTGGTTTAACCCAAGTTAATTATTGAGTACACGGTTGCTAAGTCCTTATCCTTGTAAATATAGTTTTAGGACGATTAAGATTCATGGTAGTATTTATTTCGTGAAAGAATAGGGAAGAAAAGTTAAGTCAATACCCCTATATGTTTGTCAAATGATCTCCATGTTATTTTGATCCGCCTCAATTCGGGTCATTAGTTTGATTGTAAATATCGGGCCTCTAGCGCGCTGGCCACGCGCTGACGCACCAAGTTATGATGTATTATGTTATTCAAAAAAAAGAGAAAAATAGAAAAGAAAAAAGAAAGAGATTGATGTAGAGTTGTGTAGAGTTTGTATATCTTTGTCCGAGTCTTGGCTTAGCAACCAAACTAGCGTGTATTCTTGCTAAATAATTAGCTAATCCTTCCACTCCAAATTCACCCAAAGCCACCAAAATGTATCCCATCCGTTTCCGTTTCCATTATATGTTATCTTACACCTACACCCCACAACCCTTTAAAAGACCTCTTAGATAGTAAGGAAATAATGCTTGACCTAGCGGGGAGGGTTTGATCCTTTACCAAGCCTATGGTAATTTATATGCTATGACAGGTAATGAGTGTTGATTTTCCGTTTCCCCCATATGTTATAAATTATCTCAAACCTGAGATGAAGCGCGAATCACAAACATATTGAGGTGCTAGTATGTCTTTTGTGCTTCTAATTACAAGGTCTAGAAGGTTGTATTGTAAAATACTTTTAAAGAGTAGGTTAAATGACCCTCATATTGCTATTGTCTAGGTAGAAAAGCCCATTTGCTTGAGGATAAGCAAATCCCAAGTGTAGGAGTATTTGATGAGGGTGTTCATTTGTATACACTTTTCAGGGTCTTTTAACCTCTTATCATGCAATTAAGCCCCGATTATGGGCTTAGTCGTTTGTTTTCCGGTTTTTAGCACTTGGATGGCTTTGGAGGAAATAGCCACTGACTTGGGCTCATTTATAGAAGATACGACGAGATTTCTAGACTACACCAAATCATGAAGACATATTGTTCTCAGAGGTGGCAGACGGCGTCAAGCATAAAGCGGACGCTGTCGTGATTCCATCTAGTTATGGCGCCAGAGGATTTTAGTGGACGGTGATAGGCCAACGATTTTAGTGAATTGGCGTTAGGGACATGCCAACTTAAGAGGATATAGATTCATCCACGTAAAGGACCGGCGTCAGGATTACAACGCGACGCCGTCGCATCGATATCTCTATATATACTAAACCGATTTTAGGGTTTAAAGTATGTAACTTTGTATAACTTTTGGGAGACGAACCCTAGCTCTTGTAGCAGCTTCAAAGGTCGTTTTTAGGGCCTCAAAACCCTATTGTACTACCTTGAATCCATGTTTTAATTCAAGTAAGGTTATCTATCATTAATCATTCAATATGTCTATGTGTTGCATGATTGATTTATCTCTTTGCTTTCTTTATAACATGCGAGGCTAAACCCTCCTTTGTATTTGCTTATGATTGCATGAAAGTCAGATTGTAGATCCTTTTACTGTTGCTTCTTGATTGATGATTGTGCATGTTAGGTTCTAAAAAACCAACTTTTGTCTATATCGTTGTAGACAGGTCTATGGAAACGCGAGTGCGTAGAAAATATACCATCGTGTAACAGTCTTCATACTACCTTGCCTTTTTATATGGTTGATCCCTATTAAGATATTTCACATGCATTTAATGTACTCTTAGGGGACTCGTAATAGTCTTCATACTACCTAACTTGTGCGTTGTTTGGTCGTTGTAACCCGTTCATGACCTAGGAAATACTTACACATATCGTCACAAGTGTGACAAGGCAATAGGATTAGGAGAAGCAATCTGATAAGTAGTGCATGATTAAGTAAATACATTTAATTATCATAAAGTTATCACCAGTAGATTAGATATTAGTTTAGTTAGTAGTTAAACAAACCAACCTCTCAAACCATAGATTTACTTGCTTTCCTATAAATATAAAAACACAAAAATAATCTTCTCTCAACCCCTAGAATTCTATTAGACCGTGATCAAGCCTTCCCAACCTATTCCCCTAGAGAACGATAACAACCCCCGAGTCTTGCCTATACTACTACTACAACGGTTAGGTACTCTGCCTAGGGAGTTGTAAACTTCTTTGTAGAGTCCCTTACGACAACTGCTCAAGTTTTTAGCGCCTCTGTGTGAGGAATAGTTAGGTTTTGATCATAGTTTAGCTTAGTTATACTTGTTTGTATCCTTTCAAGTGAGAATTTAATTTTCGTACGCTGGCTTTCTTGTAGTCCATCTTTTCTTTGTGTGTCTATTTGTAATTTCCATTGACTATTCCATTCTTCACTATGGAGAATGCAAATCCATCATCGACCTTAGGATCTCTTTCTCAGGAACCCTCTGTCACTATTCACGCAAAGTTTACGGCCCAAATAAACAAGCTTTTAGAAATGAGGCAAACTATTGATTCTCAGCTCTTCAAAACCATTAATGAATCAACCAACTAATCTTCCGACTTTGAGATTTTCTGCCCTAAAGAGAGAATTAGGGAACTTGAATTAATAACGCAACGAAGAAATAATATTGAGGAAGAATTGTTCAAAGATAAGTTCCCTACTAAGGAAGAATTAACTTACCATAAGGAACTATTAGGAGAACCTCAACCCCCTTTCTCGACCCTAGAACCCAAGATTAGGAGAGGCGACCATTGGAGTTTAAATATTCCTTATGTAATCGGTACTATTTACATGGGCCATGCATACATTGATCTATAATCTCTTGTCAACGTCATGTCTTCGTGTTATTACCAACAAAATAAAAGAAAAAATCTTTCAAGCACGTAGAAAACCCATACCACCATATAAGTTTGCAACTTTTGTTTAAAGAGCAAAATTATGCATATATTTATTGGATGTTACGTGTATGTTGTGGACTTTATGGATTTTAGAAGACTTGGGCTGCATTATTGATAGTCGCTAAATGAAGTAGTCTTGGGAAACCCTTGTACATACATTAAGCTCACTTTATGATAGATCTTTAGGATTAATGAGATTTTCGCACAGAGAGACAAAGAAGTTGTGTTTAGGATGCCTCAAAGAACAAAAGAATTAGATCTAGTATCCTCTTTAGAAAAAGACAAGTTTGAGGCGCTCTTTGTGGAAATCTTAAAGGTTAGAAAAAAAGGGTTTAAGCATGTCCTTGAAAAGAGAAGGGGATATTATAAAGCTTGCATGAACCTTGGACGTACCTATAAAAGAGATAGAGAGAGGATTGAAAAACTCAAAACCAACCACATAAGTAATCCATCAAGCTTAAGGAGGTAAAAAAGCATCGAGTCTGCGACAAGACCTCGTTAATTTAAAGAAAAGCGCTTTTGAAGAAGCACCTAGTATTTGCTTTTCCCACCTATTAAATTATGAGTGTCTTGAGTTTTAATTCTTTTATTTTTTTGTTTTATTATGTTTTGAATTATATTTTGTAATCATGCTTTGTTTGTTTGTAACTTGTCTTATTTGAAATCAAGGTATTTTGCAACAAAATAAGTGTAGGGGAAATATCTAGTTTTTAGAATGAAATTCAAACATTTAAAATAAATTGCTTTAGATTTTCGAATCAGTTTTGTAATCATGCTTTGATTTGTTTGTAATTCGTCTGATTTGCCAATACAGGTTTTTGGCAACAAATAGGGTAGGGAAATATCCGGTTTTAGAAACAAAATTCAAACATTTAATTTAAATTGTTTAGATTAATTGACGTCAGTTCGAGTCATATGATTAAATGTTAAATCTCAGGTTGTTTGCAGCATTTTGTACAGCAAAATATACTTATAAAGAATGATGTGAAGGACATTTTCATCTAAAACGAAAAATGAGTTTTCATAGAGGTTGAGACGGCGCCGATTTACACGCGACGCGTCACACGATACTTTTTACGGGGTCAGGATATTCCTGCGGCTTTACTAGGTCTAGTCACGAAAAACTCCAAAATTTTAAGTATTTTTGAAAGTATAACTTGTACAACACTTAGAAAGTTTTCAAATTTTTTATAAACCTGCAAAACCATGAGTTTAACAATTCTCCCATCCTATCTTTACTGTTTTTAGTAGAGTCAAAACCTATAATTCTTATTGCATCTATATCGATCCATGGATTTTAGCTAGTGTAGTGTCTTTGTCACTCTTTGATTACATGTTTATTTGATGAGAAGGAAGCTTGAAAGATCCTGGGGGATGTTTTCTTTCGGATGATTTTTAGAGGACGAATTTAACCAGTTATCGCGTGTGTTACTTCTCCATTATTAAGCAAACCAGGGGAGTACTAGTTTTTTTTACTTTTTTCTTTTCCCTTTATTCGTTCATACGGGTACTTCTATAGAACATTGGGGACAATGTTCAACTTAAGTGTAGGGGAAAATAAGCCTTAGAAACTATTCCTTCAATTGTAATTTTCTTATTTCTTAAAATGATGGGTAATATATCGAAACATAGCATAAAAAGGTGATTTTAACCAAAATTTAAAATTTTTATGACATCAACCGACGAAATCGAAGTATATTAATAGCGTCTCATGATAGGAAGTTTATGATGGCAACAAACACCTCAAAATTTTTATTTTTTTTTCCCATAAACCCCCCTAAAAATGTAAGGTGCCTTCAGATCTATAAGAATTCGGGGTATCTATTATTGATACCCAAGATAGTTTATACCTTTATCTTTCTCGAGTTAAAGGATACGTGAGCAGTCATATGTGTCTATTCCATCGTTACAGATGTGTACTTGTGGTCTTTGTCACCTTTTCTGGAGCATTGAGAATCGTATTAAAATTATTATTGAGTGTACGATAGTATATTAAATTCTTAGAACTTGTTTTGTGATGATCCCGAGACCGCCCTAGTGTGTATTAGGATTGCTAGAAAAAAGGCACAGGATTAACCCATGTTTTAAACAGTTAATTGTTTGATGGTCACCACGCATTCATATAAACAATCCCAACCCTTGCCATGCACTCATCTTTAGTGTAAGATCCCTAGTATGGTACTCTCAGGGCTTGTAACTCCTACCTCATTATCCATCGTACTCAGGCTATCTACATGCTCATCATAATCTAACCATGTCATGCACCTAGGTACCTGTACCCTAACCATATCATCCCTAACTATTTAAACATTTAGATTTGCTATTGTTTCATCAGAAATAGCGCTTGTTGGGTTGCTACTTCTTTTATCATATTAGGCACAATCCTCTATGGCATACCATGCTCCTATATCACTAAACTTCCTAAGATCCCCTTCTGCTGTCAAATTGATGATATGATGGGATAACGAGTCGAGATGTTTAAGAAAGATTTCAATTAGGGTCCATATACTAAGGCCATGATTCGGGACTTTTCGGATTATGTCTTTGAAACGAGTTCACGAATCGTAGAGAGATTCATCTTGATGTTGTTGGAACACCAAGAGTTGATTACGGAAGAATACATCAAACCTACCTATGCTAGAATAACCATACCTATTCATTGTAATTTACAAATTTACAAATGTTACGAACAAAGGGCACAAAGAAAAAGATAGACTACAAGAAAGCTAATATGCGGAATTAGAGTCTCACTTGAAAGGATTCAAGCAAGTAGAACTAAGTTAAACTATGATCAAAACCTAACTATTCCCTACGCAGCGGCGCCAAAAACTTGATGCGGTTGTCGTAAGGGACTTCTACAAGAAGTTTTACAACTCCCTAGGCAGAGTACCTAACCGTTGTAGTAGTAGTATAGGCAAGACTCGGTGGTTGTTATCGTTATCTAGGGGAATAGGTTAGAAAGGCTTGATCACGGTCTAACAGAATTCTAGAGGTTGAGAGAAGATTATTTTTGTGTTTTTATATTTTATGGAAAGCAGGTAAAATCATATAATTGAGAGGTTTGGTTGGTTTTAGCTAATAAACTAAATAATAAACTACGCTAATGGTGATAACAATATAATAAAAAGATTGTATTCATTTAATCATGTATTACTCCCTAGATTGCTGATGAGTGTCACTTTAAATACATTTTCGTGGGGTCGTATAAACCTCCTATAACCATGCATTTATGCCCAAAATAGGTACTTAATCGTTCCTTTTTAGGTATTCAGGATTTGGAAGGCGTTTGGAGGAAATACACGTGACTTGGGCTCATTTGGAGAAGAAACGGACAAGACTACGGACCTACACCAACATCTCTCAAGAATTTCTACTCAGAGGCTGGAGACGGCGTCACAAAATACACGTACGCAGGCGTCTAGAATTTAGAGGCGGCGTCAGGACGTGGCCGACTTAAAGAGGATCTAGAATCATCCACGTAGCGACGGCGTCAGGAAAATAATGCGACGTTGTCGCCGCGATACCTCTATATATACAAAACCGATTTTAGGGTTTTAGTATGTAACTTTTGGGGATAACTTTGTATAACTTATGGATACGAACCCTAGTCCTTGTAGCAGCTTCATAGGTCATTTTTAGGGTCTCAAAACCCTATTGTACTACCTTGGACCCATGTTTTAATTCAAGTAAGATTATTTATCATTAATCATTCAATATGTCTATGTGTTGTGCGATTGATTTATCTTCTTACTTTCTTTATAACATGCGAGGCTAAACCCTCTTTTGTATTTGCTTATGATTGCATGAAAGTCAGATTATAGATCCTTTTACTATTGCTTCTTGTTGATGAATGTGCGCGTTAGGCCTTAGAAAACCATCTTTTGTCTGTATCACTGTTGACACATCTAGGGAAACGCAAGTGCGTAGAAAGGATACCATAGGGTAACAGTCTTCATACTACCTTGCCCCTTATGTAGTTGATCCCTCTTAAGGTATTTCACACGCATTTAATATACTCTTAGGGGCCTTGTAATAGTCTTCATACTACTTTACTTGTGCTTTGCCTTAACGGAATATTAAATAGACGACGGATTCATGTAATTCGTTCATAACTTAGAAAATACTTACACATTACATCACAAGTGTGACAAGGCAACAGGATTAGGAGGAACAATCTGATAAGTAATGCATGATTAAGTAAATACATTTAATTATCATAAAGTTATCACCAGTAGATTAGTTTATCAATTAGTTTAGTTAATTGTTTATCAAACCAACCTCTCTAACCATAGATTTACCCGCTTTCTATAAAATATAAAAACACAAAAATAATCTTCTCTCAACCCCTAGAATTCTGTTAGACCGTGATAAAGCCTTCCCAACCTATTCCCCTAGAGAACGATAACCACCCCCCGAGTCTTGCCTATACTACTACTACAACGGTTAGATACTCTGCCTAGGGAGTTGTAAAACTTCTTATTGAAGTCCTACGACTACCGCATAAAATTTTACGGATTATGAAATTTCAGTTTCTAAGAATAATATTCTTTATTTTAATGTTATTCCGAGTGATGGTATTTATGAAATTGATATGCTTAATCTTGTGCCAAATGTTAATTCTATTTATAATGATAGCTACTTCATTACCTTTACGGATGATTACAGACGTTATGGTTATGTTTATTTACTTAAACATAAACATGAAGTCTTTAAAACATTCAAGGCATTTAAGAATGAAGTGGAAAATCAACTCGGAAAGACTATAAAGGCACTTCGATCAGATCGAGGAGGCAAATATGTTAGTCAAGAGCTTAAAGATTATCTGAAAGCTTATGGAATTGTTTAACGGCTTACACCTCCATACACACCACAGCACATCGGCGTGTCTGAAAGGAGGAATCGTACTTTGTTAGACATGGTTCGATCAATGATGAATCTAACAACTCTGCCGTTATCCTTTTGGGATTATGCTCTAGAGACTGCTACACGCATTCTCAATATGGTTCCAACCAAGAAGGTTGATAAGACACCATATGAATTATGGTATGGAAAAGTTCCTAACTTGTCGTACTTAAAGATCTAGGGATGTGAGGCGTTTGTAAAGCGGGATATGCCTGACAAAATCCAACAAAGATCTGTTTAGTGTATCTTTATAGGATACCCAAAGGAAACGATGGGTTACTATTTCTACTTCCCACCTAAAAACAAAATAGTTGTTGCGAGGTATGCTGAGTTCTTTGAGAAAAATATTATTTCTTAAGAAGTCAGTGGGAGGGCCGTAGAACTTGAAGAAATTCAAAATAAAGATACATCACCTTCTGAAAACACTAGCTAAATTCCTATGGAGGTTGAAGGTTTCGAACCACCTCAAGAGGAGGCTGTTCTTGTTCGTAGGTCTGCAAGGACACATCGAGCTCCTAATCGCTTATGTCTAAATGTAGAAGTAGAGGAGCATATTTTAGGGGATCTTAATGAACCTACTAACTATAAAGCTGCATTATTAGATCTGAAATATGATAAGTGGGTCGATGATATGAATGCGGAAATCTAATCCATGAAAGATAATCAAGTCTGGTTCTTGGTTGATCTTCCTCCTAATTGTAAGACTGTTGGGAGCAATTGGTTTTTTAAGAAAAAGACTGATATGGATGGCATTGTACACACCTATTAAGATCGTCTAGTAGCAAAGGGTTATACTCAAACCTATGGGGTTGATTATGAAGAAACGTTCTCACCCGTTGCTGACATTAGAGCTATTAGGATTCTTATAGCCATAGCGGCGTTCTATGACTATGAGATATGGCAAATGGATATCAAAACTGTCTTCTTAAATGGTTATCTTGATGAAAACATTTATATGGTGAAACCTAAAGGTTTTGTTGTCCTAAACGTCCTAGAAAAGTTTGCAAGCTTCAAAGATCCATTTATAGTCTTAAGCAAGCATCAATGAGTTGGAATAAAAGATTTGATGAGGAAATTAAAAGGTTTGGATTTGCTCAAAATCTTGATGATCCATGTGTATATCAAAAGGCTATTATAGTAATGTTACTTTCCTCATCTTATATGTCGATGACATAATTATCATAAGAAATCACATTCCAAGTTTACAAAGTGTAAAGTCATATCTTGGAAAGTCTTTCGCCATGAAATATTTAGGGTAAGTGGCATTTATTCTTGGAATCAAGATCTACCGAGATAGATCGACATGATTAATTGGACTAAGTGAAAGTGCTTACATGGATAAAAGCTTGAAAAGATTCAGAATGGATACTTCCAAACGTGGTTATATCCCTATGCAAGAAAGACTTGACTTGAATAAAACACAAGGTGCTTCAACACCTGAAGATGTGAAGCGTATGCAAAATGTTCCCTATGCTTCGGTAGTAGGATCCATTATGTATGCGGTAAGATGCACTAGACCTGATGTTGCGTTCGCGCAAAACATAACAAGTCGTTTTCAATAGAATCCAGGAGAACCACACTGGACTGCTGTGAAAACCATTCTTAAGTATTTAAGAAATACTAAAGATGTGTTCTTGGTTTATGGTGGAAATCCTAAAGCTGAACTTTGAGTTGATTGCTATTGCAATGCTGGATTTGAAACCGATAGAGATGACACAAAATCTCAGACAGGATACGTCTTCATTTTGAATGGAGGCGCAATAGACTAGAAAAGCACCAAACAAAGTACTACTGCGATGTCTGCTACAGAAGCTGAATACATAGCTGCTTTAGAAGCAGCAATGAAGTTATTTGGATTAGGAGGTTTATTTCAGGGCTTGGTATTGTACCAACAATAAACAAACCTATTAAGATGTTTTGCGATAATTCAGCCGTACTTCTTATCTCCAATGAACCAAGGGTTCAGAAGGGCGCCATAGACTACCATAAAAGATATCATTATGTTCGCGAATGTATTGAATTGGGCGACATTAATCTTCGTAAAGTTCGCACAGCTGACAATCTAGCAGATCCTTTTACGAAGGCTTTATCGAAAGTAAAGCTTACTCAACATGCTAGGATCATGGGACTTCGTTTAGCTGGTAGTTTTATGTAGATTTGTGTTTAGTATTTGGATAAGGGATGTTAAGACAATTTTATTAATGATAATGATAGTTGAAGAATGATGCCATTGGACCCTCGTAGGGTTAATGAGATGTATGTGTGGCCGCACCCAAAAACTCATGTAGATGTGTCTCAATAATTTTTGGTAATCTTGATTAATCATATATACGAGAAACGGAATCGTTAATTAATGGAATGACTTAGATCCATATCCATTTTTAACATGGTATCTGAAACAAAAGGATTGTAAATGCATAAATCATTTATCCGTGACTTTATGAAACTACACTCGGATATTCCTGAGAGCATTGACGTGTTGCTAGACACTTACAAATGTTATTATATTATTTGATACATGTTCAAGTGGGAGCTGTTGGATTATGTCCACGTAAAATAATATATGTCCAAGAATTTTATTCGAGCCTACGGAGACGCACGCGTTAATACGTAAAACAATTATAATAAGTATATTAAATGTAATATATTTAGTGATAAAGCTTAACGAGCGTTAAATATTAATATAAATATTTAATGTGAGTTATATTAGTCATTAATAGTTAAAAGAATGACTAATATGAGAATTATGAAAAAAGAAAAGTGTAGGAATTGTTTCCTTTTTGCCTTGGTCAATTAGTTTCCTAATCTCTAAAAGGAGATGGAATTGCCTAACTTGCAAGCCAAGTTGCATGCCTATATAAAGAGATCTAGAGGATCATTAATTATATAACTTGAATATCAATAACCCTAAAAGTATCACCTATCTCTCCCTCCTACCTTACACAATCAAACCAAACACCCTTAAGGGTTTCGATTTGTGATCGACCCAAACATCCCTTAAAGGGATTTTATTTTGATTGATTCAAGAGTCGTAGGCGTTTGGATTGCTTTATCACTACTAGTACTAGCATACTTAATTGTTTGCTTAATAACGTATTGTGTGTGTTGAAGTAGAGAGATCTTATTTAGATATTGGGTTGTTTTGCATGGTATTTGATTTATACACACACATATTGTAACATTTCTTAATTTCAGATCATTTTACGACTCTATTATTCTTTACTATTTATTTTAGTCTGATACACGTTTACTTTTAATTTAACTTTTAAGCTAAATCGCGTAGACTAGAAATAATCATTCAACGTGAACGGTCACCAAATAAATTAAGGTTTACGTCAAGCAAGTGTTTTGTAATTATTAAGAAGATAATTATTGACTTTGCGCGTTTTATTTTTATTGTTCACGTAAAAGGCTTACGCTTCACAATAAAAATACCTTTAGTCACACCCCAAAAATACCTAGACTTACCTGGACTCAAACCAATAACCACTTTTAATCCTTAAAAACAAAAATTATTCAATTTTCGTGTTACTAAGCCATGAAGGCCGATTATAGCCCAAATAAAACACAATGTCCATTGTGTAAAGCTAAAACCTAAACTAAAGCTTGTAAATCTTGTACAATTATCTCCTAATTAAAGAATGTACTTGTATATCTTGCATGAGATTTCAAAACTCTTCATTCCCTCCAAGCCTTACTCGTCTCACATACATAAACAACTAGGAAATCTTCTTAACATATATTAAGTACATGTACATCAAGGATTAATTAAAGCTTGTCCTTGAATGTCCTTAATTAACCTATTACACATTGGGTAATGGCCACATTGGATCCCTTTTGTGTCTTGGATACCCGCGGCCAACACACACCCTACACAAACTCAAGATTATCAAAATCCTAAGCAATCTTGTACAATGATCTTGCATTTATGGGATGTACTTAGGAGGTATAATCAAAACCATTTGAGCTAACTAGAAACCATGAAACCACCACTTAAGGGCACGGTTTTGGTTTGGATTAGGAACTAGGAAAACTAATTAACCTTAAGCCTATATATACCCACTTATATTGACACTTAACAACTATTAAAACATTAAACACTCTCTCTAAGCCAAAAACCATCCTTTATTTCTCCCTTAGTTTCGGATTCATCATAGCCGACCCAACTCAAACATTAATTCGACACCACCACTTAAAACAAAGCCTTAAGGTCACTAGCAAGAACATATAATGAGCAATCAAGTGAAGGATGGGGTTTTAGAAGCAAGGTTAAGCTCGAAATTTAGGTTGTCATTCCATTTGGATCATTTCTACTCATTTCTACACGATAATGCATTTTCAAAGGACCTAAGACTATTGTAAGTCACGTACTAAACTTATACCCATTCGTATCATAATTGTTTCTTTGAATTCTAGTCAATTTGGTCACGCTAGTTTGTAGATAACAAACTAACATGAGCTTGTGCATGCTAAATGTAAAGCATGCATGTTATACGCATATACATATGCATATTATCACTTGTGGGGTGCTAAGAGATGTCAAATGTGACTTAAGAATGAGTTAAGGCTTTAAACATTTTCATTTAATTACAAGAATGGAAACCAACATAAACACTAACACGTACACACGAAATACATGAAACCTATACGTGAACATTTCGTATAAACTTGATGGTTTGGCTCGGGAAAGAGTATACTAACTAGTTAGACGATTGCATGTGAACAAACATGACTTATATGTGTGCCAAATGAGCTTGTTTTGGTTTGCTAGGAATCTTAACAAGCCCTAATATCACTACTAAGCTAAACGGGCCACTAACGGACCTTGTTAGACCAAACAATCCATTAACGGACGTTAATGGACACAACAGTCCATTAGTTAGGGACCCATAGCTTATTATTAAGCTCACTTAAGCTTATTGAAGGGTTAGAGGACTTAGTGAACTCGTTTGGTTAGGAATACACATAAGGAAACCCTATCGGGCCACAAATGGGCTTAACAGCCCTTAGCGAGGCCCAATACGGGTCCAATAGCCATGAATAAGCAAAAGCAACTTATTCGCGAGCCTATACAGGTTTGTGGGTTTATTAGAAACTTAAAATGCTAATGGACCATAATTGGACAAGCTTAAACATGTAAAATCCTTAACGGGTTCATAATGGGTCCAAAAGCCCATTACCATAGCTTATTGGCTTATGGGATGAGCCAATATTGAGAAACAGCTTAAATAACTTAAATGTGCTTATTAAGACTAGAAAATAAGTTAGACCATGTTATAAAACCTTAATGGACCTTTTGAAACACTTCGGGTTAAGGTTATTGGGATAACGAGCCTAATAAGCTCAAATAAGCTCACCCGAGCTTATATTTATTTTTAGCTTAATAGTTTCACATAAACTTATATAAGCCAAATGAGTGCTTATGTACTTTTAGAATCTTAAATGGATCATTTATTTGCTTAATAGGCTTTAACGAGTCCAATAAGCTCAATAAGCTTAAATAAGCTCACCCGGGCTTATTTTTCAGCATTAATAGTTTTATTAAGCTTAAATGAGCTTAATGAGAGCTTATGTGCTTTTAGAATCCTTATTGGACCATTAATTTGCTTAATGGACTTTAACGAGCCCACTAGGCCCAATAAGCTCAAATAAGCTCATCAGAGCTTATTTATAAGCTGCCACAGCTTATATGGCTTATTGGAGCTTAATAAAATCTATTGTCACTTGTTAGAACTTAATTGGGCTTAAAATGCAATTTTTTACAAGTTAAGGGACTAAAAGTGTTAATTTGTAAACTTGAGAGTTAAAACTGCCAAAACTGATTTTATAAGTCTAGGGACTGTTTTTGACATTCTAAAACTTAAAGGGCTATTTTGAAAGTTCAAGGACCTAGGGTGAAATTTTTGTTAAGTTAAAGGACTAAAGGTGTGAATGTAAAAACTTAAGTGTTTAAAATGTAAATATTATATTTTCATAAACATAGGGACTGTTTTTGTAAATATAGAAAACCAAAGGGTATTGTATGAACAAATGTGATGTTAGTAAACAATCAACTAATCAGACAAGTTATAATATTTATCGGATATTATACAAATTAAAACCCGACTTAATAAATATGTATACTTATTAATAACGTTTATACATATACTTGAATGTGTGTAATCGTATACCTTCCCAAGAGCCAACAAGTAAAGACAAATATAATAAACATGTGCACCACCACACAAGTGATAACAGTATATATAAACTAACAATTTATTGTAGTTTATGCATTAAGTCGTTAGCCAAAACTTGTAGACTAAGACTGGCCGTATTTACTTAGGTATTTGACGGTGAGATTCATTTGCCATACTTGGATATATTTATCATTCACAGGGGACTACCTACTAAGGTGAGTTCATAGCCTCATGATTTTCAATTATTTAAATGTTTTACATCTTTGGGTGAGAACATGCTTTGTTTTACAAATTGGACGCAAGGGTACATTTTGTACAATGATTACGCGTTTTTGCCTATGTGGCGATAACCCACTGAGCCCTTTATCATGAACTGTCAATTACTAGATTGTAAGCGCGAGTGTTATAAATAGATCTATTTGGGATTGACGTCCCCGTTTGGGTGAGTAGCGCTCACTGTGCCGGTTTATCGGACAACAAACGTATACCATGTCGGATTTGGGATGTTGCGGGTTAGAACATCATTCACGGGCATTGTTGGAAATTTATTGCATTCATACATGTCGAGCTTCAGTGTCATGAGCTTAGGAAAACGTAATTATTTTTTATGATGTTGGCATCTGTTGCTTAATCATACACCTGAAAATCTTGCGGTCCTACAATTGATTTACATAAACCTATGAATTCACCAACTTTATGTTGACGTTTTAAGCATGTTTTTCTCAAGTCAATAAGGCACGAGGTGCCCAGATACATTGGGGGTCACATTTTGGAGAGAGTCAATACTAAAGATTTGGATCGTATTATATTTTGGGAACATTTGTTATAAACCGAAATCTTTACTTATATTGTCGAACCATTTGAAGCCATGAGCTTATGTAATGAACAAGTATTTTGTTAATCCAATGTATCTTTTTAAAACGACACGTTTAGTGGTCGTTCTCATATCTTGTGCTATTGATCTATGAAGTAACGCCCTCGGATATTCAATATTCCGATGCAACTCAGATTTGGGGGTGTTACATATTGGTATCTAGAGCCAAGGTTATAGAGAACCAGGTCAGAAGTTTTTGTCTGGACTATAACCATTTTCAAACAGTGCATTCACAAATGGGGTTTGCACGGGACACACATACATTACTTGTTTGTAATCTAGCATATGTGCTTACATGACATACACTGTTTTAGCATTAGTAGTTTACTAAGTGCTTGCATGATTGATATACGAGTATATAAATTATATTACGTATATTAATATAAGAGTCTTAAAATTAATACTTATATAAGTTATTTTTGTTTTTACAACAGTCATGTCTTCTGCATCATCTGCAGTTACCTACACTTCCGTCTATACCGATTCTGAGCCAGGGAGGGCATTTTGGGGAGCTGACGAGGAGCTGTCGAACGGTGATTCTCCACGAGTCATCATATACGGATACGATGGACTCCCTATACAGCCGGTAGCCCCACCATCACCGGATTACATACTTGACCCCGAGGAGCCACAAACACCACCAGTACCACAAGACGAGGATGAGCATGAGTCTATGTTCATACAGCCACATGATCCTGACTATGTGCCAGAGTCTGTGTACCCTGAGTATATACCATTAGAGGATGAGCATGTGTTTCCTGCTAAGGAGTAGCCATTACCTCCTATTGTTTCGCCTACTGCTGAGTCACCAGGATATGTTGTTGAGTCGGATCCAGAAGAGGATCCAGAGGAGTATGAGGATGATGAGACAGAGGATGGTCCTGTTGACTATCCTATGGACGGAGGAGAGGATGGAGATGACAATGACGGCGATTCACACGAGGATAACGCCGATGATGAGGATGAGGATGAAAAGGATGAAGATGAGGAGGATGAGGAGGAGGAGGAGGAAGAGGAGCACTTAGCTCCGGCCGACTCCGCTGTTGTTGTACCTACTATTGAGCTTGTTTCCCCACCTGAGGGAACAGAGCCTGTTACACCACCACCCTCCACTGACATTACTACCACTGGAGCTAGGATTACTGTCCAGCTTCAGGCTTCTATATCCCTTCCACCAAAGGCAGAGGTTGAGAGACTTCTAGCCATGCCTACTCCACCACCATCACCACTTATCTCACTATCACCACCCTTGTTAGGGGGAGACCTTGCTAGGTGCCGGCCCATCGCCGCATTCATACTCACCACCTGTTCCATCACCATTACTACCATCTATCTGTTTTTCGGGGTGTTTAACCAAATCCAGGATACTCAAGAAAGTCCTCACTCGGCGCCTTGTTGATACGGTTACTTCGCCATTACCATCACCTCTACTCCACCACTACACCATCTCTATTAACATACCCCACCTGTTGCTGTTTAGGGATGATATTTGGAATGGTCGTGAACCAACTCGTTTGTTGAGAGAGACGGAGTTGCGCCTGACCTCACAATGAGGTCGTTGTTTTGTTTGCTATAGGCCCCAGATATGAGGTCGTGGAGAGTTCTACTGCTATACCTACCGGAGGTCGAAGGGTAGACTATTGGGTTTGTCAGCACCTTAGATGCTGAAGAGAGACGACAAGGGATTAGAGAGGTTGGGTATGGTATTAGGGATACTTGGGTGGATCCGGCAGAGGCAGTTCCTGAGATAGCACCTATGACCGTGGGAGAGGTCAATACTAGGGTTATAGAGCTTGCTGAGATCCATAAGCATTATACGCATGACTTATTTACTTTACTAGAGGTTGCTCAGATAGTAGGACTCGCGTATCATTGCGGTCACTATGGATCGCGCAGCGGGTTCGACTTGCTTATTTAAGGATAGGATAGCTCATCAGGAGACAATACTGATTGTGGAGGAGGAGGCCTATGCTTCCCGAGAGGATTAGGCTCACTCGATAGGATTGAGTCAGACAGTTCATTATGAGCTTCAGACCCACCGTGAGCAGGTGTATGCATACGAGTCTCAGATTTAGGCACATTAGACACAGCTACAGCTGCAGGGTACACTTATTCAGACACATCCCCAGGTACATGAGACTCGCTCCAGATGTCAGTAGAACTGAAGGATGGTAGAGCTCTTCGAGAGACTGACCGTAGACGGGTTAAGCCAGATGGGTAGAGATCTCCGAGTGATGAGGGACTTGAGATGAGAGATGGGGACATGCAGGCCTAGTTGGGTTAGCACTGCCTGAGGCAGCATAGGAGAGCTTTGATTAGCCGAAGGACCAGTATTGTTAGAGTTCAGAGCGACGACGGATGCTGTCTAGGGATGCGGGATAGCCTCATCTAGTGGTTTATGTCATTTTCTTTGCTTAGCAGTTGTACATGCATGTTAAGTATTAGGGGTTCTCCCCGCTAGCATAGCCTTAGACCTTTGTATTATATTTTGTGTACCAAAAAAAACTAATTCATGTAAAATTTTCTAAGTTATGAATGAAATAGATGTGTTGTGTTGTACTATATACCTCTTTTGTGTTGTTTGTTGTCTCATCTGAAAATTATCGTATCTCTTGTCATGACCTCATGTTTTGTCTTCTGTGATTTCGAGAATCATGGAGGCACTTGTGACAAGACGAGATTGCTCTGTGAAGACCTTCCTAACAACACCAACCCGCAAACAACATGACTCTAGAATCCGTTTTCAGAGCTATGATTGCATCAAACTCTTCGGCGAAACTCCTCCAATGGAAAGATGGAAGCCACAGTTCACACGGGGATAACCAAAAGGAATATGCAAACTAACGCCCCTTGTTTTACGCTGACTTCATGAAATGTCAACCTTTAAACTTCAAAGGAAATGAAGGGTTTGTTGGTCAGTTAAACCCGGGTGAGGATTGAAAAGATGGACTCAGTTTTCTAATATTCAATGGTTGTTATTAAAAATCCGGTTAACGTTTTGTCACTTGCACTCTGTTAGGGGTGCTTTGACTTGGTGGATATGTCAGGATAAGAATTAGTGTCCTGATGCATATTCGTTGACTTGGGAAGTACTCAAGAAGAAAATGATGGACAAGTATTATCCGCAAGGTGAAATCAAGAAACGAGAAATTGAGTTGTAGAACCTAAAGGTCAAAGGGAACGATGTTCCAACATACACTGAACATTTCCAAGAGCAAACCCTGATATGTACCAAGTTTGTTGCTAATGAAACTGAGAAGGTTGACAAGTACATTAGTGGATTCCCTGAAACATTTATGGAAATGTGAAGTCTTCCAGACCCAAGACGTTGGATGAGACTAGTGAGTTGGCCAATAACTTGATGGATCAAAAACTCCGCACCTATGCAGAAAGGCAGACTGACAACAAAAGGAAGGCTGATGATTCATCCAGAAACAACCATGGCCATCAACAACAACCCTTCAAGTGACATAATGTCACCAAGGTCTACAATATAGGGGCGGGTGAAAAGAAGTCGTACGGTGGATCTTTGCCCAAGTGCACCAAGTGCCATTTTTATCACAATGGCCTGTGTACTAAGAAATGCCATAAATGTAACAAGGTAGGGCACTTTGCCTGCGACTGCAGAGGTTTTGGCAACACTAATGTTGCTAATGCTCAGAGGGGCGGTTCCCAAGCGGAATGGTAGTTTTGAATATGGAGCTCCAGGATATTTCAAGAGAGATTGTCCAAAATTGAAGAATAAGGATGGGGGAAATGGGAATGCCCAAGGCTGGGTATACGCAATTGGAAATGCAAAGAAGAATGGGAATGCATCGAGGAACCCAGACTCCAATGTCATCACAAGTACGTTCCTCTTAAACAACCGTTATGCATCTATCTTATTTGACACTGGTACCGATAGAAGTTTTATATCTACTGCGTTCAGTTCCCTGATTGACATCGCCCCAACTCCATTAGAAAATAGTTATGACGTCGAATTATCTTAACGAGAATATAGTGGGATGACCACTATTTTATCCGGGTGGGGTTTGCACTTTAAATTTCTAAAAAATCAATCGTTAACATAGATCTAATTCCTGTAGAACTGGATAGTTTTGACGTTATTATCGACATGGATTGGTTAAGAAGGTGTCACACCGTGATCGTGTGTGATGAGAAACTTGGTCGAATTCCCTATGGGAATGAAACCTTGATTTTTCGTGGTGACGAAAGTAACAACGACAGAGAATCTCGGTTGACCATTATCTTATGTTCAAAGGCTCAAGAGTACATGGCGAAAGGATGTCAAATCTTTTTGGCACGGATATCCACCAAAAAGGAGGAGGACAAGTTGAAAGGAAAGCAACTTAAGGACATACCAATCGTTCAAGAGAAAATTTTTTTGGGAAGTTGTTTCCCGGAGACTTGCGTGGTCTTCTTTCCTCGCAGCAAGAACCGGGATTCGAAGATCGACTTGTTTCCGGGGATGCCTCGCGCCCGTAGGCTCAAAGCATCGTATCGATTAGGCACCGTCTAAAATGATAAATGGAATTGTCGGAAAACAACTTACGCAGAGAGTGTGGGTCGTGACAAAGGTTCGTCAGACTGTAGTTCCTCACCTTGGGGTGCCTGCGACTGATTTGGGGTCTTAGTGTGTCAGCGTCAGATATGAGTAATACTGCGCTCTCCTGTGGTTGATAATGGGATAGGTCATTCAGGTAGGTGCATTGACTACCGGGAGTTAATAAGCTAACAGTGGAAGAATCGTTTAGTCCCACTCCCGATGATCGTACGATTTATATCGATCAAACTCTAAGGATCCAGAATGTATTCAAAGATTAGATGTTTAAGATCGATCGGCGTTATTTGAGCATCGAGCTGTCAGAGTACGAGAAACAGGGGATGTTCCAAAGGATGGCATTACCGAACTTGGTATGGTCATTACGCGTTTCAGGTTAACTTGGTTTATGCCCTTCGACTACAAAAACGCACCTAACGGTATGTTCATGGACCTCATGAAGTCCGAGCATGGTAGTGTTGCACAGCCCTACTTGGATAAGTATTTAATCGGGGTGAGTCTTCATTGATGTGTGTTTAATGATATTACTTATTTATTCAATGGGACAAGACAGAGCACTAAGAACTTCTTAAGGTATTTATTGGAATTGTTAGAAAGAAAAAGTTTATTTGGCCAAGTTTTCAAAGTGTGATTTTTTGATTGCCGAAGTTAAGAAGATTTCTCGTGTCACATCATTGATAGCAGAGGCATTAGATGTGGATCCAAGCACAGTAGAATATATCAAGGTTATTGGGCATTCTCCTAAGACACAGACGGAGAGAATCGCCAATGTTTAGGTCTTGCCTGTGGTATCTATCAAAGGTTTATTGTGGGATTTTTCGAAGATTGGTTAATCAATGGACGAAGCTTACTCAGAAGGGGACAAAGTTTAGAAATGGGCGTGAAAGGAGGAAATGCCTATTTGAGTTAATAAAGGCGAGAGAGTTGTGCGCTCTCTGTGCACCAATTCTGGCTTTACCTGAAGGGGAGGAAACAAACCGGTTTGTGTGGTGTCTTTTGTGATGCTTCGCACAGGTTTTTAGGTTTTGTTGTGTTGATTGGCATAAGAGAGAGGAGAAGGTGATTGGCCTATGCTTCTTGACAGACTAAAAATTCATCGGAGTGATTAGTAATCTATACAAAAATTCATGATGTTTGTGAGAGCTTGGATCGGTGGTTGTTTGTTCTAAAGATACGGAAGGCATTTCTATATGGAACCAAATGCATCTGTGTTCACGCCGTGACCATAATAAGTCTTAAGAGGCCACATTCTTGACCTCAAAAGGAGCTTAACATGAGGCAACGTCTTTGGTGGAATTGCTAAAGTGATTACGATTGTGAACATTCGTGGTGTCACGCCCTGGGAAAGGCCAGAAATCGCAGTGGGCCGATGCATTGAGCTGTTAGGAGACGGGTATGTGCTATTGTGGGGTTCAGTCTCTTAGTTATGATCCTAGTGGCTGTGGGATCTTCTCCAAACAAATACTAAAAACTCAGATCGAAGCCCTGAAACCTAGAGATCTTTATAAAGAGATGTATTGGTGATGGTGTCATGATCAGAAGGTGTTACCCAAGAAAAGTTGGAAATACTCAGTTGATGGAACCTTATGTTTAAACGGCAGGAGTTGGTTGCCTTGCTATGGGCGGACTTTAAGATCCGTGATATGCTATGATTCCTATAAGTCAAAATATTTCTCCATCCCGTCGGTTCTGAACAGATGTACCAATACATAAAGAAACTTATTGGTGGCCAAATATGAAGGCTGACATCGCCGCCTATATTAGCAAGTGCTTGACGCGTGCAAAGGTCAAGGTCGAACATCAAAGGCCATCGGGACTATTAGTACAACCAGCAATACCCGAGTGGAAGTGGGATAATATCACAATGGATTTTATCACCAAGCTTCCTAAGTCGTCACAAGGTTTTGACACCATCTAGGTGATTGTGGATCGACTTACAAAATCTGCTCACTTCTTGCCAATAAGGGAGAATGACCCATTGGACAAGTTGGCAAGGTTGTACCTGAACAGGATAGTAGCAAGACACGGAATACCTGTTTCAATCATCTGTGATCGTGATGGGAGGTTCACATCAAACTTCTGGAGATCATTTCAGAAAGCTTTGGGTACAGATCTGAGTATGAGCATCGCGTATCATCCAGAAACCGATGGTCAGAGCGAGAGGACTATTCAAACTCTCGAGGACATGCTACGTGCTTGCGTGATCGATTTTGGAAAGGGTTGGGTTAAGCATTTGCCATTAGCCGAATTTTCATATAACAACAGTTATCACGCTAGCATAAAGGCCGCACCTTATGAGGCACTCTATGGCCGAAAATGTCGATCACCTGTGTGCTGGGCCGAAGTTGGAGAAGCTCAACTTACTGGTTCAGAAATGATCCAGGAAACAACAGAAAAGATCGTCCTGATCAAGCAGAGAATTCAAGCTGCTCAGGATCGACAAAAGAGCTACGCAAATTTAAAGCAAAAGCTGATGGAGTTCGAAGTTGGGGATAGGGTTATGCTCAAGGTCTCGCCTTAGAAAGGGGTTGTACGATTCGGTAAGCGGGGCAAGTTAAACCCAAGATATGTTGGACCTTTCAAGGTGTTAGCCAAAGTTGGGAAGGTTGCTTACAGGCTGGAACTTCCTCAATAATTGAGCAGGGTTCACCATACTTTCCATGTGTCTAATCTGAAGAAATGTTACGTTGACGAACCATTAGCCATATCGTTGGAAGGAATTAACGTTGATGATAAACTCTAGTTTGTGGAAGAACCCGTTGAAATCATGGAACGGGAGATCAAACGATTAAAGCGAAGCCGGATACCATTGGTTAAAGTTCACTGGAACTCTAGGAGAGGTCCTGAGTTCACCTGGGAACGTGAAGATTCGTTCAAATAGAAATACCCACAGCTTTTCACAAACTGAGCTTCGCCATCCACTACAAGGTCTTAAGCTTTGAGGACAAAGCTCTTTTAACGGGTAGAGACTGTAACATTTCTTAATTTTAGGTCATTTTACGACTCTATTATTCTTCACTATTTATTTTAGTCCGATACGCGTTTACTTTTAATTTAACTTTTAAGCTAAATCGCGTAGACTAGAAATAATCATTCAACGTGAACGGTCACCAAATAAATTAAGGTTTACGTCAAGCAAGTGTTATGTAATTATTAAGAAGATAATTATTGACTTTGCGCATTTTATTTTTATTGGTCACGTAAAAGGCTTACGTTTCGCAATAAAAATACCTTTAGACACACCCCGGAAATACCTAGACTTACCTGGACTCAAACCAATAACCACTTTTAATCCCTAAATACAAAAATTATTCAATTTTTGTGTTACTAAGCCATGAAGGCCGATTATAGCTCAAATAAAACACAATGTCCATTGTGTAAAGCTAAAACCTAAACTAAAGCTTGTAAATCTTGTACAATTATCTCCTAATTAAAGAATGTACTTGTATATCTTGCATGAGATTTCAAAACTCTTCATTCCCTCCAAGCCTTACTCGTCCCACATACATAAACAACTAGGAAATCTTCTTAACATATATTAAGTACATGTACATCAAGGATTAATTAAAGCTTGTCCTTAAATGTCCCTAATTAACCTATTACACATTGGGTAAAGACCACATTGGATCTCTTTTGTGTCTTGGATACCCGCGGCCAACACACACCCTACGCAAACTCAAGATTATCAAAATCCTAAGCAATCTTGTATAATGATCTTGCATTTATGGGATGTACTTAGGAGGTATAATCAAAACCATTTGAGCTAACTAGAAACCATGAAACCACCACTTAAGGGCACAATTTTGGTTTGGATTAGGAACTAAGAAAAATAACTAACCTTAAGCCTATATATACCCACTCATATTGACACTTAACAACTCTTAAAACACTAAACACTCTCTCTAAGCCAAAAACTATCCTTTATTTATCCTTTGGTTCGGATTCATCACAGTCGACCCAACTCAAACATTAATTCGACACCACCACTTAAAACAAAGCCCTAAGGTTACTAGCAAGAACATATAAGGACCAATCAAGTAAAGGATAGGGTTTTAGAAGCAAGGTTAAGCTCGAAATTTGGGTTGTCATTCCATTCGGGTCATTTCTACTCATTTCTACACAACAATGCATTTTCAAAGGACTTAGGACTATTATAAGTCGCGTACTAAACTTATACCCATTCGTATCATAATTGTTTCTTCGATTTCTAGTCGATTTGGTCATGCTAGTTTGTAGATAACAAACTAACGTGAGCTTGTGCATGCTAAATGCAAAGCATGCATGTTATACGCATACACATATGCATATTATCACTTGTAGGGTGCTAAGAGATGTAAAATGTGACTTAAGAATGAGCTAAGGCTTTAAACGTTTTCATTTAATTACAAGAATGGAAACCAATATGAACACTAACACGTACACACAAAATACATGAAACCTACACGTGAACATTTCGTATAAACTTGATGGTTTGGCTCAGGAAAGAGTATACTAACTAGTTGGACGATTGCATGTGAAAAAACATGACTTATAAGTGTGCCAAACGAGCTTATTTTGGTTTGCTAGGAATCTTAACGAGCCCTAATATCACTACTAAGCTAAATGGGCCACTAACGGACCTTGTTGGACCAAACAGTCCATTAACGGACGTTAATGAGCCCAACAGTTCATTAGTTGGGGACCCGTAGCTTATTATTAAGCTCACTTAAGCTTATTGAAGGGTTAGAGGACTTAGCAAACTCGTTTGGTTAGGAATACATATAAGGAAACCTTATCGGGCCACAAATGGGCTTAACAGCCCTTAGCGAGGCCCAATATGGGTCCAATAGCCACCAATAAGCTAAAGCAGCTTATTCGCTAGCTTATACAGGTTTGTGGGTTTATTAGAAACTTAAAATGCTAATGGACCTTAATTGGATAAAACGCTAATGGACCTTAATTGGACAAGCTTAAACATGTAAAACCCTTAACGGGTTCATAATGGGCCTAAAAGCCCATTACCGTAGCTTATTGGCTTATGGGATGAGCCAATATTGAGAAACAGCTTAAACAGCTTAAAAGTGCTTATTAAGACTAGAAAATAAGTTAGATCATGTTATAAAACCTTAATGGACCTTTTGAAACACTTCGGGTTAAGGTTATTGGGCTAACGAGCCCAATAAGCTCAAATAAGCTCACCCGAGCTTATATTTTTTTTCAGCTTAACAGTTTCACATAAACTTATATAAGCCAAATGAGTGCTTATGTACTTTTAGAATCTTAAATGGACCATTTATTTGCTTAATGGCCTTTAACGAGTCCAATAAGCTCAATAAGCTCAAATAAGCTTAACCGAGCGTATTTTTCAGCATTAACAGTTTCATTAAGCTTAAATGAGCTTAATGAGAGCTCATGTGCTTTTAGAATCCTTGTTGGACCATTAATTTGCTTAATGGACTTTAACGAGCCCACTAGGCCTAATAAGCTAAAAATAAGCTCATCCGAGCTTATTTATAAGCTGCCACAGCTTATATGGCTTATTGGAGCTTAATAAAACCTATTGTCACTTGTTAGAACTTAATTGGGCTTAAAATGCAAATTTTTACAAGTTAAGGGACTAAAAGTGTCAATTTGTAAACTTGAGGGTTAAAACTGCCAAAACTAATTTTATAAGTCTAGGGACTGTTTTTGACATTCTGAAACTTAAAGGGCTATTTTGAAAGTACAAGGACCTAGGGTGAAATTTTTGTTAAGTTAAAGGACTAAAGGTGTGAATGTAAAAACTTAAGGGTTTAAAATGTAAATATTATATTTTCATAAACATAAGGACTGTTTTTGTAAATATAGAAAACCAAAGGGTATTGTATGAACAAATATGATGTTAGTAAACAATCAACTAATCGGACAAGTTATAATATTTATCGGATATTATACAAATTAAAACCCGACTTAATAAATATGTATCTCCGTCTAGGAGTGAGTTTGCTCTCTGTGACACACCATTTTGCATTTATTTTCTGTTGTAGTTATTGTTTTGTTTGACAAACTCTTAATGCTTACCGCTACAACATTGTAAGCTTGAGGGGATGTTTGATAATAAAGGCCCTTTTAGGTCCGACGTGTAGTTTTGTCTATTTAGTTGTTAGGATTTTGTCTAGTCATTTTGTATTTAATATCTAATAATCTTCATTGTTTAATTGAATATATCAAAGTATAACTATCAAAGTAGATGACCAATGGTCCAATGTAGAGTAAATTGTCATTTAATGACATTGACTTTATCTACAAATATTTAGGTCATCTGCAATAGTCTTGGTCTTCAAATATTTATTTATATTTAGGGCGTTGTTAAAAAAAATTTATATTTAGAGGATCACAATTATCTTTCAAATCATCTACTCCTATTAGTATATAATTAGAGAATTTGACAAAGTAAAAAAAGAAGTTAAAAAATTGCAATTGGACTAATTAGAGTGTAATGTTTTGCTTAGGTCACAAAATTAAGTAAACCTATTAGTTAATTAAAAGTCAAAATTAAAGCTCAACTTGGTCAAACTATGAAATTCTCGTGTAATTTTTAAAATGTGATAAATACTTACATGTCATTTTTATAAAAAAAAAACTTAATGAATGAGAAAGTAATCAATAAAACTTTAGTTGTTAAATTTTTAAATAACATATATGAACTTAAATATAATTATCAATTTCAATATTTTTTAACTTCTTTATAAATTTAATAAATACCCTAAACTTTATATCTCATATACTTTTTTTAAATACAACAATATGTTTATTTGGGTTTAGACCAAAATTAAGGCTTATTGATACTTTGAATGAGTTATTTTTTGATTGTTTGGGTTGCTGACTAAGGTTCCATTTGGTTCGTTCAATTATACTTGTTTAATTGGATTTTTTAGTTCCGTATCTATTATGATTCTGCATCTGACTATACTGTGGCTACGTGTTGATGATGGTGATGCTACAATATTAATTAATCCTGTTAATATTCGAGGAGTTATGTGTTACATCTCACCATTATTAACTCGTTTTGATCATGCATCTGATTTTGCTATACACGTGTTTGATTCTATATTATTATATGTCTGCCTTCATATGGTTCCTCCTGATTTCGCTATGCATATGTCTGGTTTTGTTCGATTCCACCCTACATTTGATTCCGCTTGACTCTGCCATATGTTTGCTTCTGTCTCAATGTGCTCTGCACCTAAATCTGTTTGTTCTGCTATGGTTTATCTTCGTATTTTTTGGAGGGTGAAGGGGTAAGTGCACATGGTAAGTTGTATTACTTTAGAAAAACATTTAAGTACATAGGATGATGGTGAAATCTCTCACCTCAGCTAAATAAAAGGCAAAACAAACGCATCAATTGTGCTTCAAACCTAAACAATCATAAGAGAGACATGTCAATCTTATGAACAATCACAAAGAAGGAAAATTACTTCCTAACACGACTACGAAGACGGATACCAAATTGATCACAAAAAGTCTGCATTTGTTCAGGTAAATCATAAACCTGAGCCTCATATCCGTCATAGCAATCAAGATCATCTTCAAAGAGTCCTCTTCCTCCAATAGTTGAAGACATATATCTAGAAGTCTCATCATTAGGCAACTCAACCTTATCCTCATCAGATTATACCAATTGGTCCTCCATAGAATTACTGGGCTTACTAGCCGGTGCCTTATTCGTTACCTCCATTTTTAGCGGTTTACCATGATCATCCACAGTCACAAGTTTCCCATCCAGCATTTGTCTTTCAAGGTCATTAATTCTAGCTACCACAGGAGTAGAATTTGTACTAGGAGTTTGATTACCCCCTCTTCCTAGTCCACCAAAGTACTTAATGCATCAAATGAATTCAAAGTAGGAGTAGTAGCCTTATTAGCCGTTTGTACCTTTGGATTCCCATTAGCCTTTGTCATTTTTTTTGTTAGAAACCGAGCGGTAAACAAAAGTAGACTTAGGTTTCAAGCCAACTGGAGGCCCACGAGCAGGTTAACATGGCATTTTGGAATTCTTTGATATATCTGAGGCGATTTTCTTAGGACATGCATCTATCACGTGTCCAAAGACCTTGCATCCTGAACATCTAGGAGGAGCCCACTCGTACTCAACACGAATAGTGCTCAAAATAAACCCTCACCGCTGAATTTAGGAACAACAACTACTATGGTGTCTCTCAGCTCAACATCATCTTTAAGCTCAACCATGGCTCTAGTATAGCTAGCCCTACCCCAAGAATCAATACACATAGCAGCTGTGTAAGAATCTAACATCAACGGGTTACTGAGTTTGGTTGCAATAACACTCAACCCATCTTCCGTAAAGGCAGTAATGGGAACATCATGGAACTTTACCCAAACAGGGATATTAAAAACATCATCCTTCATAATATTCGCATCTGGTGTCCATTGTTTAAGAATCAATGGCACATTGCGAATTAACCATGGATCACTCTCCAACATAGCTTCCATCATGTCTTTAGAACCAAATTTGAAGAAGAACACATCTTTAATCTTCATAGATTTACCAAGGCCAAATTTAGTCCATGTATTCTTCACATAGTTCTCAACCACATGATATGCCATACGTTTACCCAAAAAGAACCCGTAAACTTTATTGTTAAAACGATCATTCACAACACTAACCGATTCCTTGGAGACATAAAGATCCACACCATTTTTGGCCGGTGTAAACAAAGGGTGAAAATTTACTGTTTTACGCCTCGAATCACCATTAACCAAATTGGCAAATGACATAGGTGATGGTATATTACCAATAGGAGGCGAATTAAGTTTACCACTTTCATTCCCATACACATTATACTCACCACCAGCTTTGTTCGTCAATTGAGTGACAGGACTCGAATGGGATGAATCAGTTCGCATACCAGGTTTAGGATGCTGATCATCCACACCATGCAAATCCGACATAACCACATTACTAGCCACACTACCCGATTAATAACGATATCTGGATCACCACCCAACGAACTTTCCTTCTCCTTCACATCCTTACCCCTTCCTCTCCCTTTCTGACTTAAAAATCCCTTCTCCATGATCAACACATGTAACCACAGTCAAAGATAAAACACTACACCAATGTCGAAACCAAGCAGAAAGCAACCAAGAACTACCATAATCCAAACCACAAAAAGATTTGAATCCCTAATCGACCAGTCAACAAGATAATCGACCAGTCGATAAGAATTACGATAAGCACACACCACAACACCCAAGAATGCACTAGCAGCAAGAAAAAACAAACAACACCGAAACCCTAAAAATTAGGGTTTAGAGCAGCCGGTAAACTTGCAACCCAGGAACTTTACGGTCAGATCGGCCACCAAAACCACGAATAATGAGGATGTTAAAGATCAATAATACAGAAATCCTAAAGCCGCTTCAATAAAAACCCTAATTCGTTTAATATACCTTAATGAGATTTGATAAACAAAACGGGTGTATGAATCAAATCATAAACAAGAATGAATAACAAATGATTGAGGTGTAGATCTTCGTATTTGTGTGGCTTTGCTTGTTTTTTTATCGACTTTGGTCAATTTTTAGACACGGCAGTCTAGCACTGAGTTCGCTATGTGTGACATTCAGCTTTGCATTTATTTTCCAGTTGTAGTTTATGTTTTGTTAGACAAACTCTCAATGTTTACTGCTACAACATTGTAAGTGTGAGGGGATTGGATGTTAGGTAATAAAGGCCGGTTTAGGTCCAAAGCCCGACGCGTAGTTTTTGTCTATTTAGTTGTTAGGGTTTAATCTAGTCATTTTGTATTTAACATTTAAAATTTTCTTTGTTTAATTGAATATGATCAATTAACTGTTCATGTTCCCTCTAGTTCAACTACTACACGCATCATACCTCTTTATTGATAGACCATTTGAGATTTGATGCAACTTTTGCCCATTGATTACTTGTACTCCTAGAGCTGGAACCGTGTTTTACATATTCCATGCATGGTTTGAAACGATACATGTTTAGCGGTCTTGCTCTGCAACCGTAGCACACACCTATCTTTTGATTTCGACGGTACTAATAGAATTGGAAGGCTGGAAGCTATTGATGTTACGAGCCAAATCAACGCAAATGTTATGTGTGTTTGACAACGATGGTCTGACTGCAAGCTCGGGTTACACCTCAACTTAAAAACCATTCTACCTATCTGAATAAAAAGACGTTATGTACATTTGACAACCGTGGTTTACAAATATTAGCGTAAACCAAGTGTTTCTTGTATGTGTATCAAACTAAATTGCTTTTAAAGTTTGTAGATAGATGTACCTTGTGGATAAAACTGGACGTTCATTATCTTCGATGAGTCATAATTCATATTTATGTTGGTAGGAAGATGAATTAAACGTGTGTACATTGTAGGAGAATTTAGCACTTAATTTTTATTGGTAGCATGTTTTCTGAAACCTATTTTTCTGCCACTTTAGACGACGTACATGCTGCACCCTTATCAAATTTGTGGTACTTTGTGTGCCATTAAATGAAGAAATATTTTTTGGTAGCGTGAGAATATATCAAAAGAAATGCTAGATTCATATAAAGTTTACAAAAATAAATCCACATAATGATGTAGCATGAAAATTATTGGTCTTATCTTTCATACTTTTAATTTTTTTCACATATTTACATCCACAAATTAACCTACCCATTATTATGTGGATTATTTTTTGTAAAATTATGTGAGTACAACATTCCTCATATATCAAAGTATAACTATCAAAATAGATGAGCAATTGTCCAATGTAGAGTATATTGTCATTTAATGACATTGACCTTATTTATTACTGTAATATTTAGGTCATCTTCAATAGTCTTGATCTTCAAATTATATATTTTATTTATATTTAAGGTTGTTAAGAATTTTTTATATTTAAAGCATTTACAATAGTTAAAAGCTTTTTCATATTCTAAAAAGTCTTTTTGAAAAGTTTTTCACATTGCACCAATAGCTTTTTGTAAAGCTTTTTGTCAAAGACTTGACAAAGCTCAAGTCTTTCCTCAAAGTTTTTGTTAATAAAAAAGCATGCATTAAATACATTAAATGCATCAAGTCTTTAAGACTTGATGCATTGTAGATGCTCTTAAAGGATCACAATTTATCTTTCAAATCTACTCCTATTATATAATTAGAGAATTTGACAAAGTAAAAAAAGAAGTTAGAAAATTGCAATTTGTCTAATGAGAGTATACTATTTCGCTTACGTCACAAAATTAAGCAATCTTATTAGTCAATTAAAAGTAAAAAATTAAAGCTCAATTTGGTCAAACTTTGTAATTCTTGTGTAATTTTTAAAATGTGCTAAATATGTGTCATTTTTAGAAAGAAAAATAAAACTTAATCAATAAAACTTTAACTGTTAAATTATAAATAACATATGTGAATTAAGTATAATTATCGTTTTTAATGTTTTTTAATAACTTTATAAATTTAATAAATATTCTCTAAACTTTATACTTCATATACTTTTTTTTAAATACAACATTATGTTGTTATTTGTAAATACTATTATAAATATATATAAAATAATGTGTTTATGAAAAAAAATAAAAAAAATGACAAAAGAAAAATGAAAAAAAAACCACCTTTGTTTTCTCTAGAATGACGATTTTGGTGATCTTCCTAAACCTTCCTCTTCCGATTGTATAATCCTTCCTTATTTGATCTTAACACCTTATAATCGATCATGTTTGCTATTTTATTCTCTGATTATTATCGTTAATTGTTAGTCATATTCTTATTATTATGTATTGGGCTCAAGCCCGAGTTCTATAATAGTCAATGTAATCCTGTATATGTACCCCGATATTATTTTTAATAGAGTAATGCAGATTTTCCCAACTCACATGGTATCAAGAGCACCGATCCTAAAACAACCATAAACTCTACATTTTTTTAGTCGCCTCTTTCTAATCGACATGTTCTGTTGCTCAGCTTCTGTGATCGTTGGTTTGTCTTCGTTAATTTGACTTCCCCTTAGTCGACAGTTGGTATTGTTTATTTAACTCGACTTCCCCTTAGTCGAGAGTTGGTATTTAGCGACTTCCACCTAGTCGATTTCTTGTTTGTTCGCTGCTATCTACTGGTTTTGATCGTGTTTAAATACACGTGTGATATATAGTGTTGCTTGATATTTTCTTGTGCTATCAATTGTTTGCTTCGTTTGAATAATTTGTTACCCTCATTACAACCCTAACAAAAACCCTACATAATCATCATGACAGGTGCTACTGCTCAGCCCATGATTTTGCTTTCAGATAAGCTTATGACAATTACTAAACTCATTATTCTAGTTCTCGTTAAGCTTATCTGAATTTACTTCTTCACGAACCTTTGCAAAAGAATTGACCTTTTGAAGCATATTTTGGGTAATTCGACTGATGCAACATCGTTTTAACTAAATTAATAAATATGACACGAACCAACAACTCGTACACGGACCAACAACTAATTAATAAATATGACATTTGTCCAATTTCTAATGCTTCTTATTTTAACAACTTTAAGCACCTACATAAATTTAACTAAATTTTTAAAAAATTATATATATATATATATATATATATATATATATATATATATATATATATATATATATATATATATATATATATAGTTAGGATCAAATAAGAAGTTTTCTTAAAATAAGAAGGATAAGAAGTAAATTTAACCGCATATTCGAGATGCACCAACTTAAATTAGATGCATCTCTATAATCTTAAATGCATTATAACGCATCATAATGTGTTTTTTAGCTTTTAATTAGATGCATATCCGTATATTATATGCATTTTATTTTTTCTCTTATGTATTATTCCTCTGCATGTGCCAAAATCATGAAAATCAATTTGCATCATCTACACATGAAATTAACTTTCGAAACTCAAAATAGTGCATCTAAATGAATAGAAATGCATCTAATAAAAATACGAGTTGCTCTTTGTGTAGGAGTCGCTCTTCGTGTACGAGTTGCTCTTCATGTAGGATTTGCTCTTCGTGTACGAGTTGTTCTTTATGTACGAGTTGCTCTTCGTGTAGAATTTACTCTTTATGTACGAGTTGTTCTTTGTGTACGAGTTGCTCTTCGTGTAGGAGTTAATCTTCGTGTACGAGTTATTCTTTGTGTACGAGTTCAACATCGTGTGTTATATACTCATATTTGAGTTCAATGTCATGTGTCAGCTATGAGAAATTGTTTTTGACGAGCTCAGTAATTGTGTTTATTTACCACTAGCTAAAATTAAGGAGGTCATTAATATGAAAAAATTAATGGTCCTATATATGGTTTACAACATACGAGAGAGTCAATAAAGCTAAATTAAGGATGCAATAAATTAAAAACTACAAAATATTTTTATGTAACTTACCATCAATATATGAAAAAACTACAAAATTGTCATCCTTTTAATTTTGATCAACCATCATCATTAATGACACATCCAACGGTTAAGATGACTTCTTATTTTAATAACTTTAAGATACTACACCACAATAACCCTCCTCTATATATGTATGTATGTATATATATATATATATATGTATATGTATATATGTAAATTATATTATGTAAATTGTATATAGGTATATGTAATATTAATGTATAGTAAATATAAAATATATATATATATATATATGTATATATATATATATATGTATATGTATATATGTATATATATATATCTATATATAATTACGCACACACTCTAACGTTATTATACATCATCGTTGATATGCACGAATAATTGTTTAGTTTACATTTAATTGTATAATGGTGAACAAAGACAACCTTAACATAATGCAATAGTTTAAGAATAGCTTTTGTAAGTTGTAACATTCTTTTTTGCTTTTCTTTTTTTTTAAAGGCAACAAAATCTATATAAATGAAACAACACATTTAATTATAAGGTTTTGAGCTACGTTTCATTTACATATATCTAAAATGATCAAAATATATATCTATACTATCTATAAAAACTAAAAAGTGTACTTTTATTATTAAATCTTGAAAATTTTAAAATTATAAATCTTATCAAAACATGTTCTAATCTTTTATATAATCAGGGGCGGCTCAACTTTTTCGGAGGCCTAAAGCGAAACTTTAAAACGAGGCCTTTTTATCATAGTTATTTTTCAAAATTCGATATATAAAATTTACCTTTTTAACTTTTTTATGTGAAATCATTGATTTGTCTCTCGAAATCACTATATTATAATATTTCATTTTTAATTAATAAATGAGCAAATAAATATAATCTTTTGATAACACTTTCGATCGTGAATAACTTTAAATTAACTTTAGTTTTGAATTTTCTCATGAAGAAACTGTTACTGAAATGATTAACATTATTTTATACATCATATAAGTATTACAGTAAAAACTTAGATTTATAATTTGACTAAGTATATCAATCGATATAGCTATTTTCACGTATATAAGTACTCTCAAAACTCTTTGTTTCAAAAATAAATATATACCGTTAATATCCAAATTAACGATTTTTATTATATGTTAAGAAACTGTTAAGGTTCGTACAGCTACTTTTTTAGCTTTTTATGATACAGGGATTTCAAATTCTCAATTCTAAATAATAAACTAAAAATGCATTCATACAATCTAAATTTGTCAAATTTACTATCTAAAGCCCATTCGCCGTTTTTTACAGCTTCATGTTATCATCATCATCATCATATTTTTCTATATCTACAAATAACACGCTTTTTCTTTTAGTTTTTCATTCTACTTTCGTTTTTTTACCAATTTTTTTAGTGAAAATAAACCATTTTTAAAAGCAACTTTTGATTGAAAAATCATACATGAGTAGATGAGAGAAAGTTAGAGATTGAAAATATATTTTAGGTATGTGTGGAAACCGTAGAGGGGGGGTGAATACGTTTTCACTAAAAAAACTTTAAATCAAAGATTACATCACTCTTCTACTGGCGGTCCCATATATATATGGGGGTCGCCAAGTATATCAGGGGGCCGCCTGAATTATGGGACCGCCTCCAGAAGAGGTTTTCAGACTAGATCTTTTGTATCAAATCACCAATCAAGTTTGACGCAATATGAGAAGTTTTGATAATTGGTTTATAATAGCTAACACATATTCTAACAATATAATCATACTCACAATATTTAGCACAAAGAGATACACAACCTTAACTAACAAGATATACACAACCAATCACACAATTATGGACACAATGCAAGTATAAAAGTAAAGCGGTAAATGTAAAGAAATAAGTAAAGCGAAAGGTAAAAGAAAATGCAAACCGACACGGTGATTTATAGTGGTTCGGTCACGAAGCTCCTCTTCGCCCTACTCCACTCCCCGAGTATCCAACTCGAGAGTTACTTCACTAATCAACAAGCTCCCTTTCGGCGGAGAAAACCTTATACCAATGCTTACATTATTTTCCGACACTAAGCTAGATGTCGAGTTCTTCTTCGGGTACAACCAAACCCGTTATGTTTTATGGCCCAACATAACAAACCTTGTGTTTTATGGCCTAAACACATAAACCGCGTCGCTTACATTATTTTCCGACACTAAGCTAGATGTCGAGTCCTAATCTTAGCTAGAACCAATCTACCACTTCACCAATGTATTTTAAGGCCTAAAATACTAACCAACCCTCAATCAACCCATCCAAATATATACATCATTTGGATCTACACACTACTAAAGATTGGAAGACATGGACTCGATCTATATGTAACAAATGTTACAAATGGACTAACTAGACTACATAACTTCGGATCTTGAAGATGACCGAAGTTCTTCTCTTGCACATGAGGGAAGAAGGAAAGGATAGAAGATTGGATCACATTTAAACAAGATTAAACTATGTTAGTGATCAAGATATTTAGAGAGAGAAAGGGGATTTTAGAGAGAGAAAGGAATTTGAAAAATCTGTGCAAAGAGGGTTAATTTTCAGCAAGGGGTGGACCAGTATTTATAGCCAGGATTCCCCAACGGTCAGCTGGGGGCGGTCCCGGCGGTCCCTTATATATAAGGGGGCCGCCTAGGCCCTAAGGGGGCCGCCCCTAGACTGACGCTCTGATTTTTGTCTTTTTGTGGGGAAGGTTTATCTGACTTAGCTGGCAGCAGTTTTGGGGGGAAAATTTGAATTTCAAATTTTATGTTTTTAAATAAAACTTATTTTTATTTAATTAAAACTATTTTGTGTATTTTTATAAAAGTCTAGTTTTATAAAAATATGATGGATTAAGAAGAAAAATTATTTTCTTGATCACTAATTAAGTTTAATGATTTGTTTATCCATACCTTGCGTGATTTACGTCAGGTGTAAACCAATGTCCGTCTTGATGCATACTTGAGACGTCGAGAGATGTTGATGCATGTATGCATTGATGATTTGTGATTACGAGTAACTTGCGCACTTTACGTTACGTATTACAAGTCACATGTTTGTCATCACCAAAACATAAAGAGATCGTATAGATTAAATATCGTAATATTTGCACTAACAATCTCCCCCTTTTTGATGATGACAAACTATGTAAACTATAACACATAGTAAAGTTTAAAAGTTAGTCGTTTACACTCCCTTCTCCCCCTTTTGTCGAAGCAAAAAGGTATTATGTGAATATGAGACGAAGATATGAGAAGATGGTATGTGTTCCGGGTATATGCGTTAGAGGAATGAGAAGAAGATAGGTGCTTCGAGTATATAGGATTGAGGAGAAGATATGAAAAATAAAGGTGAAGGTGATTGTGTGTTTCTTGGATAGTTTAGAAAATGTCATGAGAGATGAGAGGTAGGCAAGAGAAGAAGGTAGGTACTTTGAGTGTATAGGTTGAAGGAATGAGGAAAAGGTAGGTGCTCCAAGTATATAGGTTGGAGGAATAAGAAGAAGTTATGTGTAGGTTGAAGAAGTTATGTTTGGATAATTTAGAGGAGGTCATGATAGATGAGGAGAAGGCTTGAAAAGAAGGTAGGTACTTCAAGTATATAAGTTGAAGTTATGAGAAGAGGACCTTAAGGTTGAGGGTGATTTTGAAGTGGAGCAGGTGAAGTATTTGGAGTATGAATGAACCCTTCATTGTATTTGACAATCTCCAATCCTATCTTCCAATAAAAGTGAGCTTGCATCATCCTAGTGAAGTCTTCTATCATCATAGTTTAACCAACTTCATGCTATTTACCCACATATCTCCTAACTCCCCCTTGCTCATTGCGTCCCCATGATAATATCATTCCTTGTATATTGACTCTAACGGATCCATGGATCAAATAAATTACCATCGATGCTCAAGAAGTTCGATGCAATTTAAATGAGTAGAGCGCTTGCAAGTGCTCCCCCTCGGTGTATGCTCCCCCTTGTTTGGGGAACCAAGGAATCAAGATATTGTTGTGCTACAAAACAAAGTTAGTAGACAAGTGCACGTATACATATAGCAAAACATTAGCGGGGAACTAGACATGCACTTCTAGGTTTTATTATAAAGTATGACACTTTAAAAGAAAGTTGGAAGCTAGACACATGCAATCATTGTTTTAAAAATCAACAATTTAAATGATATAATTAAAAGACTCAAGACATATGTTTAAGGACAGAGATTAGACCGACTTTTAATAAACGAGAATGGGATTCATTTATTGATTAACACAAAAATATTATGAGAATAACTTTTTAAAAGTAGACGAATGACATTTAATATCTTGGCGAAATATGCCAAAATATATACTTTAAAATGATTAAAAAATAGATAGGACGAGAATGGAGATGATATGCTCTTGGATGAGAATGAAAAAGAGATTCCATAGAGCCGAGAAGTAGGGAAGGATGAGCGAGACTAAAGAAGGAACGTGTTGACGAAGGGTAGTTAGAAAGGATTGATATATCATTTGCACTAACAATTGATGTGCATGTGATCCTATCGAGACAAAGGTGGATGATTGGGAATTTAAAGGTTTGTTTGGTGTTTTGTTGGTTGACAATGTTGAGGAACAAAGGTGGGATGTGAAATGAGGTAGTGGTTCTTTCAAGGTGGAAGAATAATGAGAGACTCAACATTGTGGCGACTCAATAACACTTGAAGATAGAATATCTTCTTTATGTTCTTCACTTTCTAGAAAATTGAGAGTTTTGCGAATGAGTGACATTTGCATTTCGCAAATTACTTAAATATTTCGGATGAAATAATTAAGTTGTCAAGGGATATAGGAAGATTCTAATAGTAACAAGACTATTAGAAGAGAGAAGAAACGTTTAGAAGTGAGAAGAAACGTTAGAGATGAGGAGACTTATTAGAAGTGAAAAGGAACGTTTAGAAGTTCGAAGAAACTTTAGAAGTAGAAAGACTATCAGAAGTGAAACGACTACTAGAAGAGAGAAGAAACGTTTTAGGAGTGAGAAGAATCGTCTAAGAATTTGAGACAAGACGTATGCGAGATGTGAGGACCAAGGTTTGTATGTGAGGGGATTTATTGTGAAGTGATGGATTGTAAGTCTATCGATTGTAAGGAATGTGTTTGATAATGAGATGCATTTCATTATGAAATTCACTTGACTCTTGAAAACATAAGCAACGATGCTTAGGAGTGTTGGGATATGAGGATGACCCATTGATCTATAGAGAGATATTGGGTATAGGTTTGGGTGTGGAGTAGACGTTAACTCATAGAAGAAGAAGAAGAAGAGAGAAACAGGGTGTTCGTTTTATGATTAGAGAAGGAAATGAAAGATATCACAATCCTGCTACCGGCGGTTCCATATATATATGGGGGCCGCCTGTTTTAATCAGGGGGCCGCCTGGTTTATGGGGACCGCCACCAGCAAAGGTGTTTTGGAATCGATTGTTAACAAAAAAATTTTTGAAAAGAGTGACATTTTAATTTGCATTTCGCTAATTAAAAAATACTTATAGTACTTCGGATGAAGTAGTTAAGTTGTCACGACATGGAATGGAACACGGACTAGAATCGAAACTAGAAGAAAAGAGGAGAACGATTTATGGAATGTGTTCCATCATTCCTAAACCAAGACGAAGATAATTAAACGATTCGCGATTAAGGGGTAAAGAAAGAATGTTAGCGATTTTATCTTCAGACGCAACCTTTTCAATGGAGATGTTTCCTTTTGGACATTGTCCCGAGGGAAATGGTAACGTATCTTCGGTGTGTTTCGTATGCGAAAATTATAATAGTAATAATAATAATAATATTAATAATAATAAAGACCAAAAAAACGAAGATGGGGGTAACGATCTTGACAATGTCAAAACGGATGGTGGTCTTCTCAAGTATTGTGAATGTTTATAGAACAATCACATGACGAGGTATAAGGTTATCTTAAAGGTGGTAGCGGAAATAGCCTAGGAAAGGGATTAGCCATCTCTATGGTTGATGATGCGTGGTTGAGTGAGAAGAAAGAGGTATGATCGAAAGACAAAGAGTGTTTTCATCGAAAGAAAGAATGTTCTCGTCGAAGAGAAAGAATGTTTCGTCGAAGAGATAGAGTGTTTTCGTCAAAGAGAAAGAATGTTTCGTCGAAGATAAAAGGAGTGCGTTTTAACTTATGTTGTTAAAAGACTTGAATAGGGATTTTCGGATATGACCTTTAACATTTGCAATCGCAAGTTAAAGATACTTGAATATTTCGGATGAAATATTTAAGTTGTCAAACCTACTTGGAGGAGAGTTAGATTTGTATCTAAGCTTTATTTGACTAGAGAGTAGATGATTTGGAAGAAAGCAAGACGATGATCAAAGGAGTGTGTGAGTGAAGACTCTAGAAGATTTAAGACAATTTTATGACTCTTTTGAAAATTTAGATTAGTGCCCCATACGCAAAGAAAGATATTCTAGTGTGAGAAAATATATACATAGATGTATAAGACATATAGATATAAGCATGCAAGTTTATCTAAGCATGCATCAACACAATAATCAACAAGATTAATGTGTAAGACTGTATGACATCTAAACCTTATTTGTCATACATCAACCTAACATAGTGTAGGTGCACAATTAACATGTAAGTCATGTAAGATGACGCAAACAAAACATGATAATTTTAAATGTAATCATCATGTAAAACATGTTAGCATTTAGCATTTAGGAGCATGTGTCATTTAGATAAACTAAAAGATATTTTATCTAAACTGCTAGAAAAAGACAAACGCCTTTATAATAGACATGCATTTAATAGATATACAATTAATCGTTGAGCATCAAAATAGTCATGAAGTCATATACTTGCATCAGACGGGAGCAAGTTATCATCTTGATGCTTCAAAGCACATATGTGAGGTGCATGTTGTCTAGATTGATTAAGAAGAAATCTATTTTCTACTTGCTTAGTGTGCACTCCTAATGAGATACAAAGTCTATCGATGTAGACTATCATTAGGCATATTTAGGAAGAGTCATTTAATCAAATTAGAGAATGAATATGAGACTATCACTAGTGGTGCTCAATTCAGGCTAAACACGACCATTTTTACGGGTTATACCACAAACCCAACTTCACTCTTGGAAGCAATTCAACCGTTAGGTCAAATTGAATTTCTAGTGCAATAGATTCTCCAGTAGTCATTCTCATGTTTAGACAAAATATAATTCCTATATTTGCCTAATGAAGTGTAGCAAAGATAAAATTTGTATTATCTTTTCATAGAAGGCCTAACATGACTCAACTAACATGCTTTAATTTTGGTTCGCATAATCCTAATCAAGATGTGTGGAATTCTAAGGTTAAATGAGAGAGCAAGCAAGTTGTTGTATGTCTAAGAGAGAATAAGTCATCTAGGACCTAAGAGTATGCTTAAGAGTGACAAAATGTAATACTCTATAATGAGAGTGTTTAAAGAATACACATTTGCATGTCTTTTATGAAAGAAATCCAATTAAGGTTATTTACCTCAATAGATCTTGTGAATATTTCTTTATAGAAATAATGATGATTAACTAAAGTTTAGTTACATGTATGTTGGACTTTTAAGTGATTGAAAAAAGGAAGATGTTTAATTCTAATGCCATAGGGCAGATTTACCTAAACCGAAGATGAATCTAAGATGAAGGATCCATCGATCCGTGGAGGTGCCAAATTTGGGTAAGAATCATTTTTCCATTATTTAGGAGATGGTGTTGATATTAGGTTATTAAGAGAAACTTATATAAGTTATAAGGGTTCTCGATTTGAGTTTACGAAAATGACATCCAAGTCTTGCTTATTAAGTTTGAGTACTTATGAGTTTCCCGATGGAAATTCATAAGTCGTCAATCCTACTTAGAGTCTGTTAAGTTTAGCATGTATAATTTGACCATAGCTAATAACACAACATTTGAACACTTTAGACTCAATGAAACATCTTCATTGCAAGTGTGATTTGCAATTTGATGACCAATCTTATTGTCTTACAATCGACTTTGTAATTTCATGTAATAACCAAGGATGGTTAAACATGTAGACTCAGAAATTATCTATGGTCATTTGATTGATATTTCTGTGATCTAGATAAATCCGAATCTCAATTTCATGTTCATATTCTAAATTTGTAATTAGATTGAATAGTGAGATTGATTATCGTTTGAATAATAATCATCTTCATATTCGAAATCTTCTTACGATCACTTATTTAAAGAAAGTGCAATAATGGTTTGTGGAATATGCCCAGTTCTTCCTAGTCCTAACCTTAGATGGTTAAAGGGTTCTCATTTGGTGATAAGAAATATTATACTTATTTGGTAGAGTAAGAGAAAGTTTAAATGAGAAGAGAGTTTGAGTTTTGAGTTGTGCTTTTGAATTGTTTGAGCACAGTTACATATGTTGTGCATTTGCTCATGTTTGGCTTTTCGAACATGACGAATTTACCAAGTGCATTGCAAGGTAAATTACTTGAATATTTTGGATAAAACATTCAAGTCGTCAATCCTACTTCATTATGTATTTTATGCATATATTTGCCAAATATTTGGAACACAACTATTGGACAAGTAGACTCAATATGACATCATCTACACAAGTGTGAGTTATGATCCGATGCATATTCTTATCGTCTTGGAAAGGGATGTCGTTATTTTCATATCAATCGAGTGTGATTGAGTATGTAGCTTCAAGATAATATCTCTTGTTATATTTTGATATAATCTTAAAGCTAGACAAATAAAAATCCGATTTCTTGTCCATACTCAAAATCTTATCAATTAGATTCGATAATAACATCAATCATAGTTTGAATAATGAGTTGATATATATTCGAAATCTTTCTTGACCCTCACGAACATTCTTTTAAAAGAAGACAAATAAAGATTTTCATAGTGTGTTCCACTAATCCTAAGACTAGTTGTAAGGTGAGGTTGATGAATAATGACAAGTTAATTTCTTACTTCAAGATTGTCATATATTTTGCTTGTGCGAAAAACTATTTGTTGATATGTATAGTATGCATAATTTTTGACATTTTATGAGTATATAAATGATTTTCCTAAGCATTTTTATACAACACACATCTTTTGTAAAATACTATACGTTGGTAAAAAGAATATAATTATGTGTGTGTGTTAGAACAATGCAAGCACAAGCAAAGTTTAAAAATACATTTTCTTTTACTTAATTACCAATGTATTAATACAATCTTTTATTTTGTTTAACCAACCCAATGTCAAACACCGCAAGATGATGAAAAGATTTAGACATCTTGTTGGAAGAGAGTTGATGTGTTAGAAATATTTTAGTGACGGGTTTTAATATATGATCTTAGGACATTATTTTTCCACACACTTGACAAACTATTAAACTCCCATTCCTAAGTGGGTTACTACACTCAAAATGATCTACAAGATGTTTATGTAACACTTGTAAATATAGTGATCTATGCCTATATGCAATGCACAAACAATTTTGCAACTTAACGCAAGCAATCTAGCGTAATTCCTATTAGGCATAATCCGAAAACTAGTAACATACAAATAGTATACATGGCACATGCATTTAGATATATAATTAGCTCAATTACAAATAGTAATGATTACTTATTAATATCTATTAACCAAGTTGAAACAAGAGTAAACACACATAATCATCTAGCATACACATAAGGATATTCGTCGTTGTTTTGTGTATTAGATATAACGATGTATACTTAGCTTGATTTGATTTTGAAAATAATATAGTTCCTTCCCATTTCAAAAATTAATTAAGATCAATATATTGAAAGGACAAATACACTATTTTTCAAAGATATATCAAATAGAAATGCTCGACTCAAAGGAAAATATAAAATACAAGTTTTACGTTAAAACGAAACTCAAAGTTTTGAGCACTATGTAGTATTTTGCATTTCTGACTTATTTAAGTTTAGAATGAAGACTTGGAAGTATTTTTAAATGAAAATAGACTCAATTATCTTCGAAATGGCGGGTGGCACGACTTCTACAGACTTACGGTTGATTTTATATGATTTTTCGAAGTTTGCCAAATTCTGCTGAAACAGACAGACGGCCCCCATAAAGGTGACGGCCCCAGATATATTAGGGGGCCGCCCAAACAATTATGGGACCGCCACCAGAGACCCAAAAACACGTTTTTTATTCAAACTCATTTGGTGACTTGACTGTGGAACATAGGACTTTAAAAAGTTGTTCCAGCACATAAATTTCGTGTTTTAGACATCATTTCTACTCTTACGACTTAGACAAATATAAGTTGACACTTCCAAGTACTTTTGAGAAAATTTTCTTTCAAGCTAGTATACGAAGTATATTTAATAACAAAACTAGTACGAATCAAACAACAAAACACTTTTCATATTTAATCCCCCTTCATGGGTAATTTGATACATGGATCGTACTCTATTTTAAAAACCATTTGTTTTGAAAACTAGAGCGACGTGGCTCTGATACCAATTGTGGAAACCGTAGAGGGGGGTGAATACGTTTCCATTAAAAAACTTTAAATCAAAGATTACATCACTCTTCTACTGGCGGTCCCATATATATATGGGGGCCGCCAAGTATATCAGGGGGCCGCCTGAATTATGGGACCGCCTCCAGAAGAGGTTTTCAGACTAGATCTTTTGTATCAAATCACCAATCAAGTTTGACGCAATATGAGAAGTTTTGATAATTGGTTTATAATAGCTAACACATATTCTAACAATATAATCATACTCACAATATTTAGCACAAAGAGATACACAACCTTAACTAACAAGATATACACAACCAATCACACAATTATGGACACAATGCAAGTATAAAAGTAAAGCGGTAAATGTAAAGAAATAAGTAAAGCGAAAGGTAAAAGAAAATGCAAACCGACACGGTGATTTATAGTGGTTCGGTCACGAAGCTCCTCTTCGCCCTACTCCACTCCCCGAGTATCCAACTCGAGAGTTACTTCACTAATCAACAAGCTCCCTTTCGGCGGAGAAAACCTTATACCAATGCTTACATTATTTTCCGACACTAAGCTAGATGTCGAGTTCTTCTTCGGGTACAACCAAACCCGTTATGTTTTATGGCCCAACATAACAAACCTTGTGTTTTATGGCCTAAACACATAAACCGCGTCGCTTACATTATTTTCCGACACTAAGCTAGATGTCGAGTCCTAATCTTAGCTAGAACCAATCTACCACTTCACCAATGTATTTTAAGGCCTAAAATACTAACCAACCCACAATCAACCCATCCAAATATATACATCATTTGGATCTACACACTACTAAAGATTGGAAGACATGGACTCGATCTATATGTAACAAATGTTACAAATGGACTAACTAGACTACATAACTTCGGATCTTGAAGATGACCGAAGTTCTTCTCTTGCACTTGAGGAAAGGAGGAAAGGATAGAAGATTTGATCACATTTAAACAAGATTAACCAAGTTGAATGATCAAAGATTTAGAGAGATTTAGTGAGATCTAGAGAGAGAAAGAACTGAAAGAAAAATCTGCAAAAAAGGATATGAAATAGTTAGAGGGTGACCACAATATATAGGAGCTGAAAAACAGCCTGTCAGAAAAGCGGCGTTTCCCTTAGATATATTAGGGGGCCACACCCCTGGATAATTTAGGGGGCCAAACCCCCCCGGCCTATTTAAGGGACCTCCCCGACAGACGCTCCTGTTTTGTGTTTTTGTGATGACAACTTGTCCTGGTAAAAAGGTAACATGTTTGGGGGAAAAGAACCAAATTTTGAATTTTGAATTAATTACCACATAAACATTTCTTTATAATTCAAAAATAATTTGTCTAATTAAGTTTTGAAAAAGATATATTTTGTTGACAATTATAAAATATAAAGTTTAAAAACAAAAACTTATTTCTTTGACATCCTACAAGTTTAATGCTAATGTATGTACATACCTTATGTAATTACGTCTGGGTGTAAACCAATGCCGTCTTGATGCATAATTGAAAAGTCGAGAGATTGACTGATGCATGTATTCATTGATGATTTGGTGATTACAGTAACTTTGCGCACTTTACGTTACGTTATTATACAATCACCATTTGTCTTTTACAAAACATAAAAATGTCGTATATATTAAATATCGTAATATTTGCACTAACATGGATAATTTTTCCATTCCCAATGCATACAATTAATGCTTTCAAGCATTCTCGAAAAACCATGACGCATAACATGTTTATCATATATGTTTTTAACATCTTCCAATGTTGGCTTTCTTAAATACTTTGACATGTATAAAGAAATAATGCACTTATTAAAATGAAATAGACAATCACGTGCAGTATGCTCACTCATTTGCAAATATTCATCAAACGCATCGGGTGTGGTGCCGTATGCCAATTGGCGTATTGCGGCAATGCATTTCATAATAACACTAAGACTCATTCGACCCGTAGCATCGGGTCGAACTCTAAAAAAATTAAAATGATCCGGAAGAGGATCGGCCATATAATTTGCAATGCCGTCGACTATTTTTAAAAATAGTGCTCGGCTCATACGGTATCTTCTTCGAAAATAATATAAGGGATACCTGCAATGATCATTGAAATAATCGGCCATCAATCGTTCTTCGGCCCCCTCTCGGTCACGATTGATTGGGTTCCGGGTAAGTCGTGGACGATTTTCTTCGTGTACCAATTGTTCGTGATACGCGTACGCTTGCTCATAAAAGTAAACGTCGGTTTCTTCATATATTTCGAAAACGGTAGGACGACGTTCTTCATCATCATTATTTTGATTGATTTGGAAAAATGGATTCATTTTTGTGTGTAGAGAGTGTTTGTGTTTTTGTGTGTGAAAAATTGTTCAGTTTGAGTATAATATATATAAGGTGGGTATTGAGAAGAAAAAAAACTTAAAATTTAAAATATAGCCGTTTAAACGTTGGGGGAGTAAAGTGAATTATTTTTTATAATAAAAATCGGCGTTAAGGCGTGGTGGTGGCGTTATGACACCTAGCGAGAGGGCCGATTATGCATTGACTCTGTGCATAAACCCTAATAAACTATCCAATATCCTAACAAAAACACCCACCTGCGACCTAATAATCCCATCATCACAGTCCCAGGTAACTTTTTCTGTTAAAAGATGACACCGATGGCACTTTTTGTTTGTTTGATAATTGTATGTTTTATAAAGTTGAAAATGACCTGTTAATCCGAAATTAGTTTAATAGCAAATAGTACTATCACTCATTATTACACTAGTTACGCTAGGAAATGATTATTTGTGAATTCGAATTATGATATTGGTGTACAAGTAGATAAAGAGTTTAAAGGGTTAAGAATGTCAATGCGTAAGTACATGTGACTAGAGGTGCTGATAGGGTGTTTGTGTTAGCTTATCTACTGGGCTTATGAGCTTATGTTTAAAAGGATTGTAAGCCCCCCCTTTTTTTGGCTTATGAGCTTATCACTTGTCATAAACTTCATAAGCTCATAAGCCGGACAAATGAGGTGTTGAAGGATATCAAATCCGTATTAGTTCATCTTGTTTTACGTCTGCGTTGAACATGTGTCAACACTTGCTATTGATGATACTTTATGACATCAAAGGACAAACAACTAATCTAAAATAACAAATAATAAAATATCAATAAGTTACTTAACAAGTTATGGAAGTATCAGATGTTCAAAACCAAGATGCTCAAAACTGTATGCGCAAGTATTATATATAAAAGTTCTTACTTCCACTGTGAAATTTCAACAAGCATTGGAAACTAATTTTTAAAACCGGATAAATATAGAGTGGAAATGCTGAAATCAGAAATCCTCTGTTGTAGTGGATAACTGTTTAAACCATAAGGATAATATCGAATACTAGAGCAACCGAGCTGCTTCTTATTATTTGTAACTATCCTTACGCTAGTTTTTTGTGATGTGCCACTATTAGAACACTCGTAACATAGGTGAAGTGGTGGTCTTGAAACCATTGGGGTGATTAGGAAACATTGACTCATGTGTCGTAGATGATAGAATGAAAGGTAGTCTTGGATAGCAACAGGATTTGGAATCTGAATCATGTGATCAAGAGTCTTCAATGTTTTTCCCTTACAACAGCACCTTTTATAGAACCAGAGGCGTCCTCTGGCTCAACTGATACACTGCAACTTCACTTTAGTTCTATCTTACCTTGTTTGTTGTTTGGTCCTAGAATACTAGTTTACCTTTTTGACTTGAGCGCAACTGTTAGTATTTACATTATTTGCTTCATTTTCGAGAATACTGGTTTTTTTTGGTAAACACAGTCCTTTGTTTTCAAGATCGGTTCTTATTAATGTAGATTATTAGTCTTAACAAGTTTATTATCTTAACTCGGCCAACTTTCAGGAATGTTCCTGGATCCAAATCTGATTTTTCTGCATGTCTAAATTATCTGTTTTCCGCTTTGTGTAACTCATGAACACTATGTTAAGGGTGTCTTGCCTAATGCGATGAATGGTGGCTTTTGGTTTAGTCGAATTCCTTTCCAAGGTTCTGTAATTTTGTAATTATGACAACTAGTAATCAGAAAAATATGTATATGCAGCAAATATTCCAATTGTCAGATTCCTGAATTAAAGTGGCAGGGTTTACTTTGTAGTCCAACCTTATAAATGCCTAAGAGATCTCTAGGAATGATTCTTTTAATAGTTCTGTAACGGTGTTATATTGATATTCATCTTCGAGTGGCTTTCAAAGTTTGTATTTTATGTGAACTTGGATGTTTATTTGTTAAAATGTTACATTAAAAGGATAAAAATTTCCATAAATTAAAAGCGTTTTTACAATTTAATCTATGAAAAATCAGCTAATTTAGCTAAAAGAACAAGTCCCGCAGCCCACTGAACCATGTACGCTACCTGATTGTTTTTCTGAGTTTGCTTCACATCATGTGTTAAGCCAGGTATCTTCTATATAATTTGAGTGTTCACAATTTACATAAGGAAAGACACTGAATGTATGATAAATTTTATTGTTGATGTAGAAAATGGATGACATTTACAAAAAATTAGCTGCAAGTGTGAATTGGTAAGTATTTACTAATAGATTAGCTGCATAGCCTAACATTATTGCTCATTTTTAATAGGAAACAATGGGAACCACAACTGAAAGTATTTACTTGAAGATAAGAAACGTATTAGTTTGTAATAGGAGTCACAACTTTAATTTGCATGTTAGAATTACTCAGTAACTAATCAGATCCAATATTGGCCTTATTTTGGTTCACTTTACGGCTTAGAATTCATACTTCAAAGGTTTTTGGTTAATGTTCAAGGGATTAAGTCAAGGATGCATTGTTTAAGGTCTGAGGGAGTATTTATATTAGCTTATTTTTAGGTTTATGGGTTTATTTAGATTCAGGAGAAGTCAATAAATTCACTTTTAACAGCTTATGAGTTCATCTACATGAGCTTTTGAACTTAAGTAAGCCATAAGCTCAACTTGATAAACTTATAAGCTGTTAAAGTTTAACAGCTTATGCTTTTCCATGCTCAAATAAGCCTATAAGCTCTAAAAATATGCTAACTAAACTCCCCAAGTGTGGGCTCTTACTTAAGGGTTCATTGTTCAAGGTTTGTGGTTTAGGGTTGAGGGTGCAAGTTTGGGTTTGGTGGGTGGTATAAGGTTTGTGGATCTCTGTTTTAGAGTTTTGTGTTGAGGGTTGTGAGTATTGCTCAAGGTTTAGGGATTGGTGTTGTAGTTTTTGGGCTTAGGGTTAAACTATCAGTGTCTAAAGCAAGGTTGTAAAAATCACTCGGCGGTATCTCGGCGGTTGACCACCTTCAAGCGATAAATCGGTCTTGGCAGGGATTTATCGGTTTCAAATTAATTTTACAAAAATATATATTAGCAATATTCTAACAAAATAAGTCAATATGGACCGATATTGAACAAAAAGTTTAACTGATATGGACCGATATTGACCAATATTGACCGATTTTGACCGATATTGACCAAAACCGATATATATGACCGATTAGTGAAATCTCGTATCGGTTGACCGCTGATAACCGATATATCGGCCGCCAAGACCGATATTTACAACACTGGTCTAAAGTCAAGGTTTCAGGGTTCAACATGAGAGTTTTAAGTTTTTTTTAACATTTTTGTAAAAACATGCAAGATGAGTTAATAGAACATTGTTCGAAGGATATTGATGGAAACATAAAAACCAACGCGAAGGGACCAATTATGCATAATTCTTTCCATTGATCGAAATTAAATTGTGTCTCTGGTTACTAGGGTTTGCTAAATATCCAGACAGACCCTAAAGGCGGCGACAAATAGAGCGTAGCTAGTTTGTTGTTTGTTTAGAGAATAGAGACTGTCTCCACGATATGAAGTAATTGTTTCTTATTAGACGCAAATAGTTTTTCCAGAACCGTTAATGAAATTGTAACAAAATGGACTGCTGGTGATAGCATTTGTATCTTCTCTGTTATTTTATTTTTTATCTTGAAAGATTTTAGCCCAAATATTTTGATAAGCAAGCACTCAAAATACCAGAAAATGGCTAGTTGTGACTTGAAACCTCGATAACCAAACAACAGTACATCTGACCAAAACAAAGGTGTCCTCTGATTGAACACACCTCAGTTTAATTATTGTATATTTGTATACCCCGCTTATTGTTTGGTGCTAGGATACTAGTTCGCTTTTTTACATTGCTTGCTTTATTTGGAGGATAAATTAATCTTCATGTTTCTGATTAGTGAACCAATCAAATTTTGGTATAAATAGGTGTGGGATTCTTTTTATTGTAGATATTTATATTAGAAGTTCAAGTTATCTGGTGGTTTCTGCTTTATCGGTTCTTTGCTTGATGTAATAAATGCAATATTTTTTCGTTCAGTCGAACAACTTTTCATGCTCTTGTGATTTGTAAAATAAGAAAAGAATGAGTATATAAGACTTATATCAGTTTTCAGATCTCTAACCTAAAGTAACAGGGTCTACTCGTACTTTAGTGTTCTTTGTCTAGAAATGCAGTAACAGCGCCATATTGAGCGAATTATAATCAGGCGATTGTGTTGCATCTTAAATGGATTAAATTTTATTGCAAGATGGGAAAGAGGTGCTTAGACATGACCAGTTGGTTAATGAAAAAAACAACCCACATCAAAACTTCTTGTGCTTGGTTCATTTCGTGTCTGAAAATTTTGCCGTTATTGATACAAGTTTAATGTTCAGATATGCTAATTATACTGAAAGCAGAGGCTAACAATTATGCTTTCTCATATGAAACAGAATGCTTGAAGATAAGAAACGCATTGGTCTCTCTTGGGAACCACAAGTTTCATCTCTTTTATTTGGTACTAAAAGTGTCCCCAATGACAAGTCTAAAAACGTATCAGAAAGTAGTTTGGTATATAAGCCCAACTCAGAGCTCATTGATGGGTTGTTTGTTCCACCTAACGACCCCAAAAAGGTGAACAAGATACTAAAGAAGCATGTCAAAGATACAGCGGGAAAGAGTTGGTATGTTCATATTCTAATTGAAGTATTTTGTATCAAAGATTTTGGGACTCGGCCTGATTTTCTTGATCGTGATTTAATAAAAGTATACAAAACTGAATTAAAACCACACATAATGTATATTTTACAACATATACATAAGATATATAGTTAAAAATAATAAGAATATTAAAAAACTTATTAAATATATATATATTTTGCAAAATTCCTTTATAATTTAGGGTCTCCGCCGAGAAACCGATATATCGCCGCCAAGACCGTTATATCGCTTAAAGGGGGTCGACCGCCGAGGTACCGCCGAGCGATATTTACAACACTGATCTTGATACTTGAGAGATATTTTTCAGTCGATTCTTATGACAAGAAATATTTTTCAGAGTCGAGTTTAGGTATTGTCCTGCATCATGAAGCTAGATTTTTATATTAGGTTTTTTCCTGCATCGTCTGAAACATTACTTAAATGCTTACTGTCTTCTATAAAATGAAGCTTCCATGCCTTAGTTATCAAATAGCTGATTAACTGCTGGTTTAAACAGTCTGACCCAAACCCAACCATACTCACCCATAGTTGTTAAGTGAAGTAACAGGTTAAGTAGAAACCACCAGCTTGTGCTTCCCAAATATACTGCTCGTCATCATTGTGCTTTGTGGTGACGACAAAATTATCAGCAATTGGGCAAGTTAAGTAGAACCCAGCACCAAATTCTCCAATCATGCTAACATGAGCACCAGCAGCAAGAGCTTCCATGAAATCTTTGGTAACCAGATCGAGCAATAGTTCACAAAGTATTCATCAAATCTGCAAATATGAACGGTTGATACTGGTTAGAACAGATATATGCTTAATAGAGATTGTGTTGTTTTCTCCAGCGTGTAAGTAAAAAGATCCCTTACCAGCTTTTGTCATCCCAACTCGACTGTCGATGATTTTTAAGGTAACGAATCTTGTCGAGAGCCTGCGTAGCACATTTCAAGTCTGTTAGGACATTTTGTATCCCACAATTGCAAACTGATGGTAAATTATCTTAAAATAGGGGTTTCTGTAGGCAGAACAGCAGAAACAGAAAAATACCAAAGAAGCAAAACAAAGAATCACAATGTTGTTAAGGATCGTGCAAAGCAAAGCAAATTGGTAAGGACACATTGGTTAACATAAAAAACATCCCTAATGGGCTCTACTCTAATGGATCTTATGTTATATTTACTTGAGGACCAGTCCCTGTACGTGCTTTCTTGTCTGCATAGCCATATCATCAATTTTCTTCGTGACACAAAGTTATTCTTTAGCGTTGGGTTTTTTTTTTTTTAATTTCTCACTATAATGGTTGTAGACTTTAAATGTTACAACACTGTTCACTTATAATATTCTCTATATTTACAGCTGCGTAACGTGATGGATCCAGAGACATTACAAGAAAGGTGACTCCAAATTAAACTCATTCCCAAAGTATTTCCAGGTTGCTCCATCACTATTCAATTACTTTGTCCCCCTTTTATGGTTATCTGAGGTAAGAGTACTGACATAATACCTCAAATTATCAGGACCAACGAAGCAAAATAAAGAATCACACAATGTTTGTATAAGCATCGTGCAAAGCGAAGCAACAGGGTAAGGAACACATCTGGTTGACATGAATAAACAACCTAATGGGGTTCCGCTTGATACTGGATCTTATGGTAAATATACTTGAGGACCTGTCCGCTTTAATGTGCTTTTCTTGTCCTGCATCGCCACATCATCAATTTTCTTTGTGACCCAAAGTTATTCCTTAGTGCTTAAGTTTATTTGTTTCTCAATACTATAAATGGTTTGTAGACTGTTTAAATGTTACAAACAACACTTGTTTCATTGAAAGGCAACAAGCTGAAATAATGAAGAAATATGAAGATGCTGGTGCAGACGATTAGTTTCGTAATTTTATGTTTTTATGTTTCGTGTCGTTTAATTTTCTTATGTTTCGTATTTTATTTTATGTTTTTTTTATGTATTGTATTTTTAATTTGTGTGAAATAAATTATGTTTGTGTGAAAAAAATTGAAAGAAAAAAAAATAGTTAGTGGTGGGACCCAAGTGAAGAAGTGAATGTGTGTTATGAGTGAAGGGGTATTTTTGAATGGGAGTGAAAAGCTGATGTGGCAGCCTGCGGGGCCCGTTTTGTTTTGTGGCTTAAGCCACCATACCCTACCCTCTAAATATGAGGTTTTTTTTGTCATTAAAGTTTTGCTTTTTTGTTTTTATTCTCTTTCATCAACTTTCACCTCAAATATGGGGTGCAAGGTTTGACCCACAAAACTCAAAAACTTTACTCCCTTTTTCTTCCTTTTCATCCTTCCTCAAAACTTAAGAACATGATATTTTTTTAGTTTCTTCCTTTTACTTTCAATTTCTTCTCTAATACAAGCTTGAGAACACAGTGTAAGGTTTTGAATTGTTTAAAGTTTTGATTATAATATTTAATGGAACCTTTGGTGAAGAAGTGTTGTACTCATAATTTTTATCTGTAATACAAGATGAATGATTTACTTAATTTTCTGTCTCAAAATGTCAAATCTATTCCTCAAAAGATTTTCGTTTGCATATGTCGAATAAATTATTTTAGTTATAATTGGACGATGTTGCATCAATATTAGGGCCAAGTGTAGCACAGTTTATCTATTAGTTTAGACCGGTCTGTGATTTGATACAGTTTGCAGCATTATTTCTCTCATCTATTTTGGAAAATGTTCCCTAACTTTCTGATTTCCACCTGTCTTGAGTTGCAGACTTCGTCTAAAAATGTCTTGCCTGATAGTAAAGTGTTATTTAAACGTGTTATATGCTGGTTGGACATAGTTTAATCAACATGGCACATATCAGTAAGCTTACAACTGATCCTTATAATTGGTGTGAATATAATCTTGTGCGACCTTGAAAATCACAGAAAGAATGATTATTTCAACTATCTATTGCGATTAGAAAAACGATTACGACAATTTGTTGCATTTTAGAAATATCTATAAGGGTTTTAGAATGTGTCTTTTGCAGGCGTCAAGGGGTTTTCACCCATCAATTTTGATTATTGCAAGATGTCAAAGGTTGTTCATGCTGGAAAGACTCCCTATGGCTGTGCGCGATTCTGTTTTGCTGGATTGAGCCATATCAAGTAATAGTCAACTAGTAATCTCGATAATCAAAATCAAGAATGAACTATAGTTTATAAAAAAATGTGAACTTAATTTTTCACTATAGCATCTTCAATGAGCGGTAGATAAATGATTGCACAGTGTGTAGCTAGGAATTTCTTTCTAAGGGGCCAAAATAATTTACGAAACACTAACAAGTACCGTCCAAAACTGACTTGAAAGATTATAAGATATGAGAGTATAATAAGTACGTACCTAATGATATATTATTCACGTGAAAAATGAATCCATGTTCTATATCTTGTGTTTTTTAAAGGTGTTTTTTTTTACATTCTGCTTTTGAAACAATATTAAGATTCCTAGTAGTACTATAAGCAACTATCTATCTATATTGTGATAATCAAGCTCATGTCAAATAGTATCAACACACAGGTAAACTTAATGTCAAGCGAAAATTATTATAAAGGTCTTTTTTGAGTGGTGTTGTCCTATAGAGAATCACTTTTCCTCGGATTATTAAAATGGCCCAGTTGATCGCGTAAGATGTTACGCGATGTACCCGAAGTACACGCATCGGGCTATTAAGCAACCCATAAAAAATAACAAAACCTAAAAAGTCATGTCACCATATCACGTAATATATTGCGCGACATATATTAAACCCTAAAAGTAATCCATAAAAAATATTAAACCCTAAAAAGCCTTATCACAATGTCTACTATTTTATGCGACATATATTAATAATAATTAAAAAATCATAGTGGCTTCGGTATTCGCGCTCGTATTAATTTTCTTTTTTTTAGGTTTTTGTTTGTAAAAACTCGTTACGAAAATGATTATGTGCAAACTTTGTACGCGTTTTAGTATATTTATATGTTGTATATAATTTTGTTGGTTTGGTGATTTGTGTTCTCCTTGATGAGCGCTTCGCAAAGAACTAAATTTTGTGTAAAATAGAGTTAATATGAATGTGATATTGTGTCTCAAAGTGTGTCAAATGAATCACAAAATTAGTTACAAATATGATTATGTGCAAACTTTGGACCCGATAACATATATGTATATGTTTTAAATGTTTTTCTTGGTTAGTCGGATTGCGTTCTACTTGAAGAGAGCTTGTCTACGTAATAAAGAGTGTACAAAATAGAGTTAATATGAATAAGATATCATGTTTCAAAGTGTGTCACTTGACGCAATATCGGACTCCCTAATAACTTGTTATGTTGTTTATTCATTTGTCGAACTGAATCTTGACTGTATCTGCATTTGTTTTTTGTACATTTGTATGATTTCTATTTCTGTAATTTGCAAACTCTTAATTGAAAATGAAGACTAACGTTATCCATTCAAAGCATTACAACAAAGAAAACACCACATGTACAAGAGTACATGGCCAGCATTATTTAGACAATTTGATAACATAAAAACTACAACAAACAACAACAAACATGGTTAACAAGGTGGTGTTAAGCAATAAAGCTTTTACATTTCTTTGTAGGTGTTGATGAATTCTTGCTTTTCTTCCACGCTTCTACATAACTCGTCCCTGGCCATTCTCAATTTAACAACATTTCTCATGTCGCACCTGTCATTCTCTCTGGGGCGTAGCGACCTTAGTCGATAAGTGGGTGATCTGGCAGCGACTTTAGCCTGTTAATTTCTGAACTATGCCTCGTAAATCTAGCTGTGAAGCGATGTATCAAGTTCAACATTTGTTCCTCCAAAACAGACTCTTCATCATATGCTTCTTGGAGTGACATAAGGACAGTTAATCTAACGTCATTTGGGTTAGTAGCCATGCTAGTAGGTGAAATTGAAGAAAAACACTTAACAATTTGTTTGCTTGACAAAATTGTTTAAAAGTCAGAGTCCCCAGGTTATCTCATTATATAAGGTATGAGTTCACGACATTTTCATTCATTAGTCATTTCAATGCCAGTATAAAACACATGAATTGTCAAATCATGTCATATTTCGTGTAAAATTTTAAGTGATAAATGACATTGTCATTGAGTAGTTTTATCCACTTTAGTAAAAAGCAATTGATTTGTCTAAGCATGTCATATTTTGTGTAAATTTTTTGGGTTTCACATTATTGTAATTGAGTTGTCATATCCATGTTAGTAAAAAGCAATTGATTTGTCTTGGCCAAGTAAATGTATGTAACACCCCCAAATCTGGGTAGCAGCGGAATGTTGAATATCTGAGGGCGTTACTTCATAGATCAATAGCACAAGATATGAGAACGACCACTAACGTGTCGTTTGAAAAAGATACATTGGATTAACAAAATGCTTGTTTGTTACATAAGCCCATGGCTTCAAATTGTTCAACAATATAAATAAAGATTCCGGTTTATAACAATTTTCCCAAAATGTAATAAGACCCCAAATCTTAAGTGTTGACTCTTCAATTATTGACTTCCAATGTATCATCGCACCTCGTGCCTTATTGACCTGAAAAACATGCTTAAAACGTCAACATAATGTTGGTGAATTCATAAGTTTATGTAAATCAATAGTAGGACCGCAAGATTTCCAAGTGTATGATTTAGCAACACATGCAAACATCATAAAAAGTGATCACGTTTTCCTAAGCTCATGACACTGAAGCTCGACATGTATGAATGCAATATATTGCCAATGAATGCCCGTGAATGATGTTCTAACCCGAAACATCCCAAATCCGACATGGTATACGTTCGTTCCCAGTGATAGCTAATCACCCGAACGGGGATGTGATATGCTATTCACCCGAAGGGGATTTTCAATCCCAAATTGATCTATCTATAACATTCGCTCGCTCACTGTCCAGTTATTTTGACAGTACATGAGGATGGGCTCAGTGGGTTATCGCTCTACTTAGGGCACACAACGTAATATAGTATAAAATGTAACTTGCGGCCAATATTGTATTAAAACAAAGCATGTTCTCACCCCAACAATGTAAATCATTTAAAATAATTATAAAACATGGGACTATGAAACTCACTTAGTTAATAGTCCTCCTGAAAGATAATAGATATCAGTTTGAATCACACCCGTCAAATACACCTAAGTAATTACGGCATTAGGTCTTAGTCTACTAAATTAAAGCTAAGATCACATGTATAAACTACAATAAATTGTAGTTTATATATACTGTTATCACTTGTGTGTGGTGTACATGTTTAATGTATTTGAAATTACTTGTTGGTTCTTGGGGAATAGTACATGCGCTTTTTGTTAATAAAATTCACCTCACATTTATTAAGTCGTGTTTTAATCCCGTATAGTATCCGAATTGTAATTCGTCCGTTTCGCTAGTGTTTATATAATCACTTTATTTATAAAATACCCTTAGGTTTATATAATTATAAAACAGCCCCTAGGTTTATAAAATATATTCTATTTTACATTTCAAACCCTCAAGTTTTCATAATTACACTTTTAGTCCTCCAACTACACAATTTACACTTTAGGTCCTTATATGCTTAAAATAGTCCCTTAAGTTCCAAAAGTGACCACAACAGTCCCTTAAGTTACTAAAACATTAGGTTGACAGGATTTAACCCTCAAGTTTCAAAGTTTACATATTTAGTCCCTCAACTTTGTAAAAATCATATTTTAACTCCAATTAAGTTCTAACAAGTGACATTAGATTTCATTAAGCTCCAATAAGCCTTATAAGCTGTTCCAGCTTATAAATAAGCTCGGGAGAGCTTATAAATAAGCTCAGGAGAGCTTATTGTGGCTTAATGGACCTTATTGGGCCCGTTAGGGTCAATAAGTGTTTTAAGGGTTTGATTAAGTTTTAAAAAGCACGAAGGCACTTGGTAAGCTTATTTAAGCTGCACAAATCAGTTTGGCTTATTAATAAGCTCGAATGAGCTTATTTTAAGCTTATTGGGCTCGTTGGCCCAACAACCTTTACCGAAAGTTTGCACAAAGGTCCATTAGGGTAACCTATTGAT
>BQNB010017235.1:0-2500 GCA_026074375.1 Tanacetum coccineum
ATTTGATAAGAAGTTTATGCATGTTAAGTTATTATTTCAATGAGCGACGTGAATGCTTTATATACCTTTAAATGTTTAAGAAATTACCACTTTGGTGTATCGAAATACCGTTATTTCAATTCTTAATATAAAAGTAACTAAGACTTTATTTCAAGTTTCAAATTGTCTTAACAACACTTGTCTTGTTTAAGACTTTGCCAATCATGGCTCATATACTACTCTTATTTAGAGACCTCAAATGTCTATATATATATATATAAGTATATGTATGCGGATTTTTTATTACATATTAAAAAATGCATCTTTTACACACACACACAACCCCTCCCCCTCTTCAAGTTTCACCATGGCCTAGACCGTGCTCACCCTATTAGGTAGGCAATTTAACTATAAATAACTCCAAACCAATGGCAAATTCTCATTATTTTATGTTTAAATAATAAGTGGTGCGCTTTTTCTCCAAGTTGCAACACATCAAAAGAATATTAATATTACATTGTGGTCCTTGGCGATAGCATTCAGCACAATTTCTATTATAGCCATAGTTGTTGAAAATTTGGCTTTGGACGGTAGAAAACATAACTTGCATATATCTAGCGCAATCTGCAGGATACATAAAAGAAACAAATATATATGTTATAGAATCTAAAATTAAATTTACTACAAATTAGTTAAGTAAGCTTAAATCGAATCAATTAAATTCATCATGGAGAAAGAATGCACTTCACCTTGTAAATCTCGTGATTTTTGGATGATGCTTTATATTGCACAAACGTTTCAATGCAGAATTGGGTAGCAAGGTCTGTCTTTGATGCATGGTGTTGTGGAATAAGCAACAATGTAAATTCACCTAAGATTCTCTCGAGTTGAACATTTTTTTTTGCATTTATCAATATTTTCTATACGTCTGCATGTTTAGTTTTCGGTTAAGCTATAATTGTGATGTCCAAATATCCAATAAAATAATTAAAATTAAAAAAATAAAAATAAAATAGATTTACACCTTATCCAAGGCTTAATTTCATTGACAAAGTCAATTATCTTCCGATAGTCTTCATTACTGTGATTGCAGTCTTCGTCACTTTTACGATCTTTAACACACTCCATTATACACAAAGCCACATCCAAAACCAAAATCAGTACTTCGTCATTAGGCTTTTCTCTGCCTTCGATTTCTGCATAATTCCAAACTTTCTTCATATCCTTAAGCACATCATACCCTTTCGTTTCTACATGCATGTATTTTTTAGCTCTTCTAAATCAACACATGAGCCTGTGACAATGGTGGAAAAAGGTGTAGGGATTATCAAGAACCCCTTCTCGGTAATGAAGTTCCAAATATTTGACACAAAGAAGATAGGTGTTTAACAATGTTATTGGATCATCTTCGCAACGCTTGGATACAACAGATATGTAACTGTCTACCAGGTTTTTGGAATTGCGGCACACGTCTATCGGATACCCGAGAGTACCGATAGTTGATATAAAGTGAGATTTGACTTGTAAAGCCATGATGTTAGGATCTTGTGACAATGTCCTTGGGGTGAATATTTTAGCCATATTTTGCTTGCGTGCTCTGTTCTTCTAAGTTCGAGCGTATTTTAGAAGAAAGAGAGAGGTGGTGGTATGTAAGACACCAATGAGAATAACTTTGATAAACTAAGCATCAATTAGATTTTATAGATTTATCGAACCCAAAATGCATTTAGTAAGTTTTCAATATGTACAAGTCATAATAAAATATAATAAGTCAAAGACATCTAAATAACAGTTTCAACATTAAGGTTTAATGACATAACGACATTCCACAAATAGATCTCAATCTTCTCCAAATCATTCTATAGAAAAAAACTCGACCACCATTATTGTAATTGACCCTATTTTTAGAAACAGTCATAATCACATCGATTACATAAGAATAACACACGGAATAGATAACAGTTGTGTTTTGATGTCAATTCTTAAAGATGGAAATGATTAAAGGTAACATTTTTCATTTTTGTGGCGATTTTTTACAATTAGTTTATTGTTTTTCATTGTTATTTCTTCGAATCTATTTATTTTTATTTAATATAATAACACAAGCTTTTTTACAACTCTTTGAAGTAGCATAATTAATTAGTGATGTGTTTTTTATGTTCACTCTCTTATATGGTATGTACAAGTCACAATAACATAGAATAAGTCAAACACATCTAAAGAACAGTTTCAACATTGTGGTTTATGTAACACCCCCAAAATGGGTCGCAGCAGAATAAGGATCCGGGGCATGTTACTTCAAGATCAACAGCACAAGATATATATAAGAACGACACAAAAGTCATTTTACAATCACATCAATCACACAAAATTAACACACGGAATGGATCAAATTTGTGTTTTGATGTCAACTCTTAAGGATGGAAATTATGAAAGGTAACTTTTTTCTAATTTTTGTGGTGATTTTTGACAATTAGTTTAGGAGGTGAGTTATTTTGCATACTAGTTTGTCCCTGCATAC